>RJWM01037818.1:0-17181 GCA_004363535.1 Dasyprocta punctata | reverse complement strand
ATAACCAATTTTAGCAACATTTGGACTAACTGGGAACCCAGGTGGAAGCATGCTTTTTAAATCTATTATTTAAATTAAACTTTGATTAAATGATCCAAAAATGTAAAAAGGAAAAAAGGAAAATTATTGAGCTCAAAATAAGAGGAACAGCAGTTTACAGAAAAGGACAAATGGACAAACATGGACAGACAATCTGTACAGATTTGAACATAGAAACAGAGTTGTTGGTGTCCACAAGAACTCTCTAAGTCCCCGGAGGCTATTTTATGCCCCTTTGCTGAAACTAGCTCGCTTTTTATGCCCCATGTCCTTGGGGTTGGAACACCTGTCACCTTGAGTACCCCAGGCCCTCAGGGCGTTTCCCAGGTGCTCTGTGCCACTTGGGCACTCCTGTACGGGCACTTGTGTTTTCGGCTCCACAGATGTGAGCAATCACTAGCTCAGCTGACTCCCAACACCACCTTAACAGACTAGAAAAACAGACAAACAGGTACGCAGGCAGACTGACAAACATCTTACACAATCAGAGTGCACTCAAATATATTTTAGCCAAATTGAATTATGCTGATTTTTTACAATTATAGAATTTGTAATTATAAATAGACTAGTCAGATTTATTGTAGGTCAATTAGCAGAGATCTCATAAAAGAATTTGGAAAGGACAAAATCTTATCTATAATTAACATATAATTTTTTCATAGAACTTAGTATATACTCTTATCTATTTAGACTTTTTGTTTTATTGTTTGTTACCATCTTTTGGGCATCTTGAGTCAATTAAGTTCGGCTCTAGCTTCATCCTTTTTTATCAGTTGTGACATGGTCACTGTCATGGGACAGAGCATCTGCTTCTTGAGAGGTGGAATCAATTCCTTCTCTGGGTTTGGATCCATGATACAGCCGGACAGCACACACTGGCACCCAGATAGGCCATTTAGCATTTCCTGGAAAAACATAAGTATGCCCTCGACCCCAAATTAGCAGTGAGCTAGGTTAAATGGAATTGTTTGCACAAGGCAGAAGCATTTTGAGGAAGGTAGCATAGGAAACAGAAGCCTGTTGAATGACATCTGAGGGAGTAACAGTTCATAGCTGTGGATGACAACAAAAGTAGCAAGCACCAAGGAGGGAAGCATAAGCCTCCTCCTTTCCCCTGACATTGTAAGCAGGCAGCACTCATACCCTCTCTTTGCCCTACTCCTGCATAGTGCAAGAATGTTTACAAAATGAGAACCCTGGCCCCCACAACAAGTCACCAAGCCAAGCTTCTAAACTTTAAGTTGATATAATGTATCAACCATTTTCATCCACCATTGTCAGCTTGGCAACCAGACACATTGCTTTAAACCAGTTTTTAGCTACAAAGGCATGCTTATTTTTAACATTTTACAACTTGAACATTTTAACACAGCTTTAACCAATACTAAGTCTGTCAACATTATTTTACATTAGAACACTAACATTTTGCCCTTGCAGCTGAAACAAGCAACATTGGTTTTTTTTTTTTTTTTAACCTCCCTTGTCTGGACCAAGCTCCAGGCTTGGTGGAGCTCCTTGGTTTTTTTTTTTTTTCCCGTGTTGGGGGGTTTTGGCTTTTCTAATTATAAAGATCAGAGGTAGAGAAAGGGGTGTAAACAAAGACGGCATCTCCTGGATGCCCGGGCACCGGTACCTCGCGTAAAGGTAACAGCGGCGCCACCTCTGCATTTGCCTCTGAGGGACCTGAGCGCGCCTGGCTCTGCTTGCGGATGCCTGGCTCTGCGTTCGGATCGGGCTGTGGGGCGGTAAGGGAGGGGTAGTGGAATCGGGCGGGGTCCGGGGGAGGGATAAGGTGGAGGAAACAAAAGGGAGGGGGTTAAGGGGTCAAGAGGATTTTCTTCCGCCTGCAATACCGGAGTGGCGGAGACCTGTTGTGAAGTCGCCCGCGGCTGGTCAGAAGTTACTTTCGATTTGAGTGCCACAACGAAACCTCTGGGTGGGCGCTTGATCCAGCTGGGGGAGTCGTAAATGAGGTCGATCCAGATCTGAATATACACTATTTGATTGGGATGGGAGGGAGGGCCAAAAACATATTGGCGGGCTGCCTGAGCGATTGCCATATCAAAGGAACCGGAAGGTGGCCATATTCCCTTTGTTCCAGTCGGCCACTCCTGCGAGACAAAAATCATTAGTCTCCCTTTATAAATGGGCTCCCCATAGTCGGCAGCCCACCTTTTAAATTCCTGGAAATGATTAAGAACTAAATCCAAAGGGGAGGATTTCTCCGGAGTTAGATTGTCCCATGGTTGCCTGAAAGGGAAGTTGATTAGGAAAAACACAAGGGGCTATCAGACCGCACAGAGAGGACAGACTAGACATACACTTTTAACAAGACAGACAAAACTAGGCTGCAGCCAAAAGAAAAAAATTAATATACGCTCCAACCAATTTAGCAAAAATCAAAAAGGCTTCCAATAAACTACCGAATGTACCAATTTGCCAGTTGGCCAAACGGATTGAGCTCGGGGTGTCCGACAGATTGCAAACGGTCTGCGACCAAAGAGAAACAAACCAATCTGTCCTCCCGTCACTCGCTCCCAAAGGTGAGGGCGTCCCCTCCAAAACTCAAGTCATGGACTTGAGCTCCAAATTTTGGCGCCACCAAAGAAGCCTCAAAAACAAAGCCAATACTTACTCAAAAGAGACGTCCGTGGGTTCGGTTCGGGGGGCTATTTCCATCCCGGACGAGCCCCCAAATGAAGTAGTGAAGACCCCCGAGATGAATAAAACTCACGGAGTGCCCCAAGAATTTGAAATGGAGCGTTTATTGCCAGGCCTGGCAGCACAGTCTCATCAGGAATCGATCCGAGACTGTACACCGCGTGGTGTCCTGGAGGGGCTAATGAAACATTAGGACAAAGGGAGGAGGGGTTTCACAAGCGCAGGTACAGAAGCAAATTGCATTGGTTAGTTTCAATGGCTCTTTTACATTATTGGAGGGGACATTTCATAGGGAGGTCCGCGGTCGGGCGGTGGAGGGGTACATTCCTAAGTCATGAGGAGCAGTAACAGCCCAATTCCCGGAATGGGGGTGGACAATTACAGGAAACAGAAATTCAGGTGGGCCAAGGAAGGGGCAATGATCTGGGAAGGGGCTTCTGGCACATACAGAACAGGAAAACGGCGCTTTGGTTAGTCATAGGCTATAACAATATTAGCCATCATTAGTATAGGTTGAGCATCCCTAATTTCAAAATACTCCAAAATCCAAAACTTTTTGACTATACACTTGTCATTTCCAATTAGGGGTATTTAGTCAGTAAATTCCAGACTCAAAAAAAAAAAAAAATTCAAAATCAGAAACACTTGTGGTCCCAAGCATTTCAGATAAAGGATGGTCAACTTACATTGGCCAGACATGTGCCAAAGAAGCCTGAATAAAAACATCCATCATAGCTCTGGTTTGTGTGTGTGTGTGTGTGTGTGTGTGTGTGTGTGTGTGTATTTTGTCTTTTTGAAACAGGGTTTTGCTATGCATTTCCAGCTGATCTTGAGCTCGCTTTGCAGCCCAAGCTGGCCTCAAACTTCCAATGATCTTCCTGCCTCAGCCTCCCGAGTGCTGGGATTACAAGCGTGTACCACCACACCTGGCTCATAGCTCTGTATTTAATACAGCCAAATTGAAAGTCATCTAAATAAATGTCTCTCAATATGGAACAGCTGAGCAAATTATGGCATGTCCACACTATGGGATTCTGAACAGCAGTTAAAAAGAGAGAAAAAGATCTGTACAACCCAATTGCCGCGACCCATGCAGCTCCTGAGGTTCTTGGGGTGAAGGACCGCGAGAGGATGAGAAAATAAAGACAGAGACAAAGCTGAAGTCAGACAGAGCCCTTATCCTCCCGATGGGAGGAAAGGAACTGCTCAACCAATGCTGCGGGTTTATTTATATACAGGGAAGTATGACGTCAATTTCAGCCCCTCTGCCCAGCAACCCAGGCCTGGGTTGTTTAGGAGCCTCATGTTTTGGTGGGCTGTGGGAGCGTTTTTCACGTGGTTGTTACCTTTGTAAGTTCATATGTGGGTCATTTTCCAGCTTCAACGGCTCCCAACACCCAATAGAGAGAGACTTCCATGATGGAGTATCTAGTGGAAAAAAAGCCAAGCAACAGAAGGCCACAAAGAGAATAAAAATTTATGTAAAACACAACAATGCAAATTAGTCCCCAAGTGTACACAATGTATGTAAATGCATAGTAGAAAAGCCTAGGGCAGCTCTGTCTGATGTGGCTGTCACCAGCCCACATGTGGCTATTTACATTTAAATACAAATTAATTGCAATTAAATAAAATCTTAAATTCAGTTCCTCACTGCCATCAGTGCAGCTGTGACTGGCGTAATGGCCAGTGCAGACTCAGGATATTTCTGTCGCTGTGGAACATTCTAGTGAATGGCACTGATCTAGATAAACAAAACAAACCTGATAATAGCAGTTACTTTGGAAGGGAGGGGGCTTGGGGATGACAAGGATTGCAGGACTTTTTTTTTTTTCTCTCTTTTAACAGGTATCTGTGGAGCACTTACTCTGTGCACTTATCTATGTTTTATTCCAGATGCTTGTGTAATTTAAATTTTATAAAAGGAAACACAAATAGCCCAGGTTTGGACTTCTACCCGATTCTCGTGAACTCATTTCTTTCTTTTTTTTCTTTTTTATTCCTGGTTCTGAGGATTGAACCCAGGACCTTTGAGCTAAACTATGTCCCTAACCCTTTTTTATTTTGAGACAGGGTCTACCTAAATTGCCCAGGCTGGGTTTGAACTTGTCTCAGCCTCTGAGAGTGCTGAGATTATAGGCACGTGCCACCATGTTTGGCTTCAAAATAAAATTTTAAAAAGGGATAGGGTCATCTGTGGTGGTGCATGCCTGTGGGTCTCAGCACTCAGAAGGCTGAGGCAGGAGGATTGCTGGGAGTTCAAGGCCAGCCTGGGCTACATAGCAAGACTTTGTCTCAAAAAAAAAAAAAAAAAAAAAAAGTAAAAAAGTAGAAAATAGAGGAGGAGTGAGAGAGGTGGTCAGGGGCCAGTTCCTACAGAGCCTGGCGGTGTGTGAAGACGTTGGATTTTCTCTTGAGGGTGGTGGGGAACTACAGAAGGCCCTGGAGATAATGCAGAGCTCATCTAAACTTGCTTTTCTCACCGTACTCAGTCCTTCCGGGGGTCGCTCTGCCTGTCTGGCCTGTCTACCAGGGATTCTCAGCCTCCCCTCCATCTGAGGGGTACCCCTGCTGAGGGATGTACGACCGTGAAGTCTGTGGTGTGTTTGGTTCCCCTGGAGCTGGCTCTTGTGGCCGCACACCAGCCTCTCCACCAGACAGTCTGCCTGGGGCCGAGAAGTTCCATGTGACTTGACCTAAAGTTGTTACTGGATGGCGCCCACAGAGCTTCTTTTCTGGTCCTTGGACAAGACACACAGGGAAGGTGGCAACAGTGTCTGGCACTGCGAGTGGAGAAGTATGTTCCACCTGGTGAGAGCCAGCTGGTGAAAACCTTTTTATAAATATATACCCCTCTGCCTTTTCTGTGTCTTGTCTAGTTCTTTGTTCAGGATTCCAGGAACCTGGAAACAATTTCTCCTGGGGCCCAAATGCTAGTAACATTTCTTGACAAACCAGTCAGTAGGTAAGTCCCCTTTTGGGGGAAAGGTAATATTTTCTTCTTTTTCTCTCTTCTTTGTCCTGTTTTTTTGTCTGTCTGTTTTTTGTCTTTTGGTCACTCACTATGGATATAAATCAGACAGCTGAGAGCTTCTAGGGGGTCTGCAATGAACCCAGTCACGGAAAGGACAATTTTAGGTTCTGCCAAGTACGGGGAAGTTTTACCCATCCTGTAGCTTCCATGTGTGTGAGACCTCAAATTTATTTATTTATTTATTTATTTTTTGGTATTGGGGATTGAACTTTAGACCTCGAGACCTCGAGTTTAATATGTCTCGTTTGCTCTCACATTTTTGTTATTCCTAATATTTTTTTAAAACTACTTTTTATGTACATAGACGTACATATATACATTTGTTGTATAAAAATACCCCATCTTTTTTATCCATTCCTCAGTTGATGAGCTGTTTGCAAGATCTGATTACTAGTTGGGCGTGGTGGTGCACACATTTAATCCCAGCACTCCAGAGGCTGAGGTAGGAGGAGCGTTGTGAGTTTGAGGCCGGCTTGGGCCACAACGCAAGCGCAAGGCCGGCCTGAGCTACATAGTGCGACCCTGCCTCAAAAAACTAGGGCCAGGAGTTTGGCTCAGTAGTTTAAGCGCCTACCCTGGCAGCTGCGAGGTTGTGAGTTCAATCCCCGGTGGAAAAAAAAAAATCTGATTATTACAAAGTGTGCTGCTATAAACATGGGTGCACATATATCACTGTGGTCTGATGTCTTTATGTTATTCCTAATACCTTGATCACCATGACCAAAGTCGCATTGGCGCGTTCTCCCTAGAGGGCCTTTATCTCTCACTGTCCCTCAGGGACCCCATCTTAACACCTTAGGAGCCGTCCCGTTCACCTGTCACCATATTTCCCAGCTGTCTACCTGGACTCCAGGAAACCTGAGATAAGCGATATGGTCTTCACTTTCAGAGTTCTCAGTGAGGCAGTGCGAGTTTCAACGTCGGGTGTGTGTGTGTGTGTGTGTGTGTGCGCACCCTGGAGCTCAACAGATCTCCATTCTTCTGTGGGGACACCCTTGGAAGGACCCCAGACCTAGTCTTCTCTTTTTCTTTAGAGGTGCCACAAAGCATGATAGGAAACATGTTACCCATTCCACCAACCTCACCATTAGGCCCTGATATAATGAGGAAATGGCAAGAAATGGTTACAGAATGGCAGTCAAAATGATCAAATTCACTGAGTGTTATGGTGCATGCCTACAATCCCAGCATTCAGGAGGCTGAAGCAGGAGGATCGCCATGAAGCCAGCCTAGGCTACATAGTGAGTTCAAGGCCAGCCTGGAGTGAGACCCCGTCTCAAAACAAAACAACAACGAAAAAAAAAATCATATCATTCTTTGGTTAGATCTTTTCTGCAAAAGGCAAGGAGAGGGGTCTGAAAGCCCTGATGTCCAGACTTTTGTGGCTGCTTTCAGAAACCACCCCTCTGCAAAGACCCAAGAGACACGGTACTGAGAGAGGCCCCTCTGCCCCACAGCCTCGCAGCTCCTGCATTTTCCTTTGGCTGGTGAGACCCTGCTCGCTCCAAGCAAACGTCCATCTTGGCTGCTGTTTCCTTGCTGCTGTGTGTTATGTCCAATTCTTTGTCACACACAAGAGCCTAGATAACCTGTCCCCAGGTTGGGAGGAGGAAGAGCCAGGCTGACACCCTCTGAGCAGAGCAGCATGTACAAAGGTCCAGGGGTGGGAGTTAGGGGTGTTTGAGGAACATGGAGGAGGCCAGTGGAGCCAGAGAAAATTGAGTAGAGGGGGCAGATGACAAGAGGAGCGAGGCCTGCGGGAGCCACTACTGGGGGACTCTTGAAAGCCACAGGACTCTTGGATTTTACTCCAAATAAAGACGGGAAGCATTTGGAGAGGGTGAGGAATGAAGGTCCTGGAGATCTGGGCCGCAGGGCAGCTTCCGGGCTCTCGCCAAGGAAGCTTGGCTAGTAGGCTGGGGTTCCTCTGCCTGGGCCCCCATGGCTCCCTGGCGTGGGCTCCTGAGTAGGACAGTATCCAGGGAGCCTACACCCCCGCCCTACCCAAGCAAGTTGCAGGTTTGCAAAGTTCTGTCACGGCAAAAGGATTTTTCAGAGTGCATCAGGAAGTGCATAAAAGGACAGAGCAGGCAGACGTTTAAAAGCACACTCTCAAAGAAGTAGCGTGCGGGCCCTCGAGTGAAAGAGGCATGTTGTTTCTGGAGCTGGACGCATTCATGCTTCTCGCTCTCAAAAGGATGGAAACCTAGAGTCCTGGTTCAGGGGAAAGGATGGCTGCTCAGAAGGATAAAGGCCCACTTGCAAGTGGTAGGAAAAACCAACTCCGCGAATGAAAAAGAACGGCTGAGGTCTATTTGCAAGTAAAATGTGATGGCCAAACCCTTTTGCCTGGGCTTATTGTGTCTTGGGGGAAAAATATTTTAAACTGGGTTTGTGCCCTGAAGCTGTGGGGGTTTGTTTGTTTTTTGAGAGGGTCTCAGGCTGGCCTGGAACTCAGGCTGCCTCAGCCCCTCAAAAACTGGAACTATAGGCAGTGCCACCATACCCAGCCTTGAAGTTGTGGTTTTTATTTGAAAATTATAATTTTCCTTGTCTCATTTCTACCTATCTTTATTTCTTCTATCCACAGTTCCCTTAATTTACCTGACCTACAGAATAAGTTTACTGACTTCTGTTGGAGAACTTTTTTATTAGTATGTTTGTAGGAGACAAGGCTTCTCTTTGCAGCTCAAGCTGGCCTTGAACTCACTATGTAGCCCAGGCTGGCCTCAAATCCAAGGTGATCTTCCTGCCTAAACTTCTTGAGTGCTGGGATTATAGTTTTGTTTTTTTTTTTTTTTTCAGCACCGGGGCTTGAACTCATAACCTCGTGCCTGCCAGACAGGTGCTTAAGTCACTGAGCCAAACTCCCAGCCCTGGTTTTTTTGAGGCAGGATCGCACTGTGTAGCGCAAGCCGGCCTTGCGCTCACGTTGTAGCCCAAGCCAGCCACGAACTCACAACGTGCCTCCAACCTCAGCCTCCCGAGTGCTGGGATTAAAGGCGTGCGCCACCACACCCGGCTCTGGGATTATAGTTATGCACCACACAACTTGTCGCAGAATTAAAAAAAATTTTTTTTCAGGAGTATTCAGTAAGAGACATGGAACTCAGTATAGTGGTACTCACCTGTAATCCCAGCACTCAGGAGGCGGGAGGATCGTTGTGAGTTCGAGACCAGCCTGGGCCACAAAGTGAGTTCAAGGCCAGCCTGAATTGCATAGTGAGACCCTGTCTCAAAATATAGGGCCAGGGATTGAGCTTAGTGGCCTAACTGCCTGCCTGGCAGGTGTGAGGTTGTGAGTTTGATCCCTGGTACAAAAAAAAAAAAAAAAAAAAAAAAAGACATGGAAGAAACTTATTTAGGAGAGAAGGAGAGATGAGGCTTCTCACTTCGAGACTGCCTGAAGCTGGGAATATTGTTTCACTATGTAGTTCAGGCTGGCTTTGAGCTTGCAGTGATCCTCCTGCCTTAGGCTCCTGAGTGCTGGGATTAGAGGCATGTGCCCCCACACCTGATTTGGAGCTGGGAATGTTTATTTATTTATTTATTTATTTATTTTTTGTACCTGGGATCGAACTCACAACCTCACACTTGCTAGGCAGGCGCTTAAGCCCTGGGCTAAATCCCTGGCCCTGTTTATGTGTTTTTGACTGTAGAAATCTATGGAATTCGTGAATCTTTAGGAAGTTTGGGCTTGGTTTATAACATGCGGAAAGAGAAGTCCCACCCACAAGTAGAAAGAGAAAGACTCATTTTAGAGGTGAAAGGATGGCCCATTTGATAGGACAAAGGCATGGCAGCCTGTCTATTGTATATTTTTTAAAGGTGGGTGATTTGTTTTGCCTAAATTTTTTCTTCAAACTCTTTGAATCTGTTTCTTTATTTTAAGATAAAGTTTCTGCTGAGTGTGGTTCTGCACACTTGTAATCCTAGCACTTGGGAGGCTGAGGTAGGAGGATCACAAGTTTAAACTCAGCATGGGTAATTTAGCAATTTAGTGAGATCCTCCTCAAAATAAAAAATAAAAAAGAACCGAGGCTGTAGCTCAGTGTAAGGCCCTGGGTTCAATCCCTAGTATTGAAAAAGAGACTGGGTTTCTGCCCTTATTTTATTGACCAATATATGGATTTACAATACTTGAAGGGATTTTTTTTTCAGTCTTTTTTGAGGCAGGGTTTCACTATATAGTTCAGGTTGGCCCTGAACTCACTTCGTAGCCCAGATTGGCCTTGAACTATGGCAATCCTCCTGCCTCAGCCTCCTAATTGCTGGGATTACAGGATATGGCACCATGCCGGGTTTCAAAGGGATTTTTGAGTGTGACAGATCTGGAAGAAAAGAAGCACAACCAAGTCCCGATAGTAGACTTTTGTTTTTTTTTGAAACAGTACCTCAGTATGTCATTGAGGCTGGCCTCAAATTCCCAGGGATCCTCCTGGCCCAGCCTCCCAAGTGCTGGAATTACATGCCTACACCACCACACCCAATCAATTTTTAAATTATGATGTTTCTTGTCTCCTTTTGACCTATTTTATTTTTCTCTCCTGCATCACTACTGTAGGAGAAGTCCACTGTCCATGCTCTAAAATACGGACTCTGAGATGCAAAGCAGAGCAGAAGCAGAACTTCAAGGCGATTCTGCAGAGCCAGCTGTCTGTCTATAGGCCGACATATCTGACTCCAAGCAGTGAGTGGCTTTTACGCCTGTAGCTCGTAAGGTTGCTTCCTCCCTCGCTGCGTGGACTGAGGCAGGCGGGGTACCATCTTCTTGATTGCCGTGGGAGCCCCATCAGCTTTTGGGCAAACCCGTCCTCTCTGCGCATTCCTTTGACGGTGGAATGTTGCCTGCTTATCAATGATCTAGTTCTGACATCTTGTTCTGAGACAGGGTCATTCTTTGTGGTTAAGCTCAAAATAACTTACCTGTCTGGATCAGTCGGTAAATTTCCATGGAACTTTGAAAATAGCCCATGGGTCTTGGTTTCTTATCCTGCCTCACTGGAAACTTCTCCACACCCATCCTCTGCAGACTCTCTGGACTGCCGTCTACCACGTGCCCACCCTGAGTGACTGGCCAGACTTCCCCTGGGTGATCCAGGCTGCTGGGCTTTCAGTTCCCGTTCTGCCACCTACCCAGCTGTGCGAGTTGGGTGAATGTGTGCGTAGTTTCTGTTTCTGAAGAATGGGAACAGAAAATGTTACTAATAGGGTTGTTGAGTGGCTTAACTAATCTGTGTGATGTGCTTGATGGAGTGTGTCACAGAGTATGTGCCCACTGAGTGTCAGCTATTATTATCACAACTGTGGCATTGGGACAACTGTCCTATCAAAACTTCCCTTGGCCTCACACCAGACGTAAATGAAGCATCTCTGGATTGGTCATGCCGCCATGGAAATGAAGTATTGGGCGCAGTGTTTTCTGGTCAGTCCTGGGAACAGCTCAGACTTCAGACGATGGATTGAAAATGCCGGGTTTTGATTGATTCTGTGTACAATGTCCAGTAGCTGTGAGCCTGGAGTCACTTTGGGTCTGGCGTTGTGTGCACAACTTCTCTGTTGGGGAAACATCTTGGCAGTCGGTGTCACATCTGCTCCAGCCTTAATCTCCTGCCTCAGGGGTGTCCAGTCCTGTCAAGTCATAGCAGATCCGTTAACACAAGCCTGGAAGTTCAGCAGCCCTCTTAGCCTCTGGTAGGAGGCTGCATGTTTGTTTTGTATATGAGCCGCCCTAGCAACCCAATGGCACAGAGGCAGGAAACTGGCACCCAGAAGGGGAAAGTAAGGGCTGTTGCAACATACATATATGTATGTATGTATGTATGTATGTATTTGAGACAGGGTCTTGCTTTGCAGTTCAGGCTGGCCTTGAATTCACTATGTAGCCCAGGTTGGCCTTGAACTTGCTGTGATCCTCCTGCCTCAGTCTCCTGAGTGCTGGGGTTACAAGCATGTGCCTCTACGCCGAGCCTGTGTAACAAATATTTAAAATGTGGAAGTCGTTTGGGAATTTAGAGGGGTAGAGACTGTAAAAGCTTTGGGGTTTGTGCTGAAGAAAGCCCACATTGCTCTGAACAAATTGTCAAGCGTATTCTGGTGAGGACCCAGAAAGAAAAAGGACTGTAGAGAGAGTTTATCTGTTCCATGGTCTTGGAGGATTACCTGTATGATTGCAAATGAAATGTTGATGGAAATATGAACAGTAAAGGTCATTAATTCTTTATTTAATTTATTTATTTATTTTTGTGGCCCCAGGGATTGAACTCACAGCCTCACGCCTGTCAGACAGGCGCTTAAGCCACTGAGCCAAACTCCCAGCCCTAGTTTTTTGAGGCAGGGTCGCACTATGTAGCTCAGGCCAGCCTTGCGCTCATGTTGTAGCCCAAGCCAGCCTCGAACTCACAACACTCCACCTACCTCAGCCTCCCGAGTGCTGGGGTTAAAGGCGTGTGCCACCACGCCTGGCTTATTTTATTTATTTTTTTGACACAGAGTTTCCCTATGTAGTTAGGGCTGTCCTGAAATTTACTATGTAGTCCAGGCTGGCCTCCAACTTTCGGGATCCTCCTGCCTCAGCCTCCCAAGTGCTGGGACTATGGGCATGCACCACCATGCCCGGCCTGCAAAGGTCATCCTGATAAAGAATATGTTCTTGAAAACCAGAGGAAAAGCCATCCTCTTTATAAAATGGCAGAGAACGCAACTGTATTGTGTTCATGTCACAGTGCTTTATGGCTGGGAGAATCTGTGAGCAATAAACCAGATGTTTAGCTAAAGCTATGTCTCAGCAGCATGTTGAAGGTGCAGCTTGTTCTCTCCTTAGTGCTCACAGTAAAAGGGAAGGAAACAGAAATGACTTGAAGAGAATTGCTAACTGAAAACTAAACAGAACTTGAACATTTGGAGAATTCTGAGTCTCTCTACATTAGGAAAAAAAAATCTGAAAGCTGTAAAGGGGAGGACGAAGGTGTGAACGAGACACTGGGTCAGGAGATCAGTATGGATCCACTGTCTGCCTCAACAGAAGCCAGGATCTCCTGTCTGATGTCCAAGAGAAAGAAAGAAGGCAGCTTACGGTTCCCTGGGGCTGCCTCTCCCACCAGAGGCTCAGAGTGCCTGGGCCTGGGAGGCAAAGGGGGGTCAGAATGATTTCAAAGGAGGGGCTGCAGGTGCCCCGGGCTGGTAGAACACGCTTCCATCCTGTGACAGCCACAGGCCCATGACCCCTATGCGGGAGAGTTGTGCACAGGGTATCCCCAGCAAAGCCACTAGGATAGAGCCACCAGGGCCCTGGGCCAAATCACTGCCTGTGGTTCCCACAGACTGGAACAAGCCCTAGTCACTAGTGGGTCTGGAAGGCAGGACCACAGCCCCACTAGGTTCAGTGGGAGAAGCTGCATCACAGATTGTCCAATCAAAGGCTGAGGGTTCGGTCTTGCTGGGGCCCTGTGACCCCTTTCTTCTTCTCTGTCTCTCCCCTTGGGAATGGGATTGTCTGTCCTGGGCTTTTCCCACCACCCCATTTTTTTTTTTCTTTTACCAAGGATCAAACTCACAACCTCACACCTGCCAGGCAGGTGCTTAGGCCACTGAGCTAAATCCCCAGCCCTATTTTTTGAGACAGGGTCTCACTATGCAGTTCAGGCTGGCCTTGACCTCACTTTGTAGCCCAGGCTGGTCTCGAATTCACAATGATCCTCCTGCCTCTGCCTCCTGAGTGCTGGGATTAGAGGTGTGCGCCACCACGCCTGGCTCACCATCGCATTTTGGAAGCACTTCATGTTTGATTTCAGAGTCATAGTTCGAAAGCAGTTTGTCCCGGGATGAATCACATCTTGAGTCTCACCCACATTTAATTTCAGTAATATTTACATAAGACTTTGGACTTAGACTTTAAAGTGCATAGTGGAATGAGTTCGGACTTTGGAGGTTACAGAGTTGGGATGAATATATATATATATATATATATATATATATATATATATATATTTGATGAACATATTTTTTGTAAGGGAAGGAATTTAAGGGAGGAAACAGAAACAATGGCATTATTTGAATGTGTCCCTCAAAATTCCTAGGTTGAAACTGTAGAGGTGAAGGGAAAATTTCCCTTGTGTCCTCTGAAGTTTTGTTGTAATGAACTGACAAGATTAAATAGGAGGTGAGATACACACATTTATTAGCACAGCACAGGAGCCATACACAAAGTATGAGTTTTCTCAAACAGCCAGGTAGTTGAGGCTTGAATAACTTTCTAAGGCTGAGGCAGGAGGATCGCTGTGAGTTTAAGGCCAGTGTATACTACATAGTGAGTTCAATACCAACCTGAACTACTTAGTAAGACACGAACCAAACAACCAAGCAAATAAATAAGTAACTTTATAAGCCGCATTGAAAAGTGGAGTATTGAATACAGGGATGCTGGGGGATCCAGGAGAGGAGAGGGTGAGTTTGGGGCAGGCTGAGGAGAGGCATGCATCCTAACTTTGTGACCCATCCACCACACTGCGGGACAACTGGGCAGCCTCCAGCCTCTTTACGTAGACATCTGTAGCCCTAGACAGCTGTGTTCTGGTCATTTCAGTCCTGTGGACTGGTCTGTGGCTCGTGGTACACATTATACCTATACCTCAGGGAAGGAAGAGTAGACCCTGGAGCCGGGGTTAGCAAGCCAAGTTCATTCTCAGCACTGAATGATACAAATGAATGAAAACAAGATGAGAAACAACCTGAATTCCTATCTGAAGAGTAAAGTAGTTAAATTAATTATATTTTATTGATAAAATTAAATACTCTGTGGCTATAATAGATTGATACATTATTACATGAATGTAGATGCTAAACAGTGCTGCAACATGTTATTGTATACCAGAGTGAGGGAGAAGAGTACTTATATTTATTTGTTTTTGTTTTTGTTTTTTGGTATTTGTTTTTAAAGTTATCCCTTTTTTGCCATCTTTTTTTTTTTCTTTTCTTTTTGAGACAGTGTCTCAATATTGTAGTTCAGGTTAGCCTTGAACCAGCTATGTAGTTCAGGCTGGCCTCAGACTTGTGGCCATCCTCCTGCCTCAGTTTCTCAAGTGCTGGGATTACAGGTGTGTGCCACCATGCCTGGCCAAAAATTATCTCATTTTTAATTAATTATTTATTTGCTTAGAGATATGGTCTTACTATGTAATCCAGGCTGGTCTGACCTCACTGTTAGCTCAGGCTGGCCTTGAACTCAGGGGGATCCTGTGGCCTCAGCCTCCTGAGTGTTGGGATAACAGGTATGTGCCACCATACCTCGCTACTTTATTTCTAAAATTTTATTTATCTTATGTCATTAATTTGTCTATTTCTTGCAGTGCAAGAAATTGAATCTAGATCCTTGAGCATACTGATCAAGAGCTCTAGCAGAGTCACACTCTAGTCTCTCTGATTTTTTTCATTTTGAGATAGGATCTAAATTGTCCAGGCTGGCCTTAAGCTTGCAATCCTGTCTCAGCCTCCAGAGTGCTGGAATTACAGGCATATACCAACATGCCTGGCTCCTTTTTGGTGTTTGAAACACTGAGCTATATGAACATAAAAGTAGGATGCAGCCAGGATAAAGAGATGCGACAGAAGGCTACTGCATTATCATGTAGGGCCTTGCAGGCCTCAGTCAAATGTGGAGGGTTTTTTGTTTTTTTTGGCACCGGAGATTGAACTCACAACCTCACACCTGCCAGACAGGCGCTTAAGCCACTGAGCCAAACTCCCAGCCCTAGTTTTTTGAGGCAGGGTCACACTATGTAGCTCAGGCTGGCCTTGCGCTCACGATGTAGCCCAAGCCGGCCTGGAACTCACAATGCTCCTCCTACCTCAGCCTCCCGGGTGCTGGGATTAAAGGCATGTGCCACCACACCCAGCTCAAATATTTTAGGTCACTCTACTTATTTATTTATTTATTTATTTAGATATCGGAAATCAAACTCACAACCTTGTGCTTGCCAAGCAGGTGCTTGTGCCGCTGAGCTAAACCCCCGACCCTTTTTTGTTGTTATTTGTTTTATATTTGGTTTTTGTTTTATTTTGTTTTCAGGGTTTTTCTTGAGATAGGGTTTCCTTATGCAGTCAGGCTGACCTTAAACTCACTATGTAGTTAAGGCTGGCCTCCAACTCATGGAGATCCTTCTGTTTCAGCCTGAGTGCTGGGATTGCAAGCATGCACCACCATGCCCAGCTGAAGTTTGGAGTTCTACTATGATTTTTATGTGAATTCAGTGGTGCTTTTAGAGATTTTCAGAGACTGCACATGCTCTACCACTGAGCTACCCATACAGCCCCTACTTTTTTTTCTTTTTTTTTCCTAGTATTGTTGGGGTCTGAACCAAGGGCCTCACACATACCAGGCAAATCATCTACCAGTTACAACCCCACCCCTTTCTAGAGATTTTAAAGCAAGGCAGA
The DNA here is from genome assembly GCA_004363535.1 of Dasyprocta punctata. Lineage (NCBI taxonomy): Eukaryota > Metazoa > Chordata > Mammalia > Rodentia > Dasyproctidae > Dasyprocta > Dasyprocta punctata. Next base: position 1,013 of record RJWM01037818.1, on the reverse strand, counting down.
AACATGAACTGACTTATGTGTGTGGAAATGTGTGTTCACATTTAATTCTTAAATGGGTAATGATTATATGGTTCTTTCCCTCTACAATGGGTAACTTTTTTGTTGTTGTTGTTTTGTGTGCGTGTGTGTGTGTGTGTGTGTGTGTGTCTGTTGTTTTCTGTTTTGAGACAGGGTCTTGTCATGTCTCAAAAACAAGTTGGCGCAATTTATACCACACCACACTAACAATTATTAAGGTGCCTGTTGCCCGAGACTCCCTTACCACTGAGTAGGTTACTAAGCTCCTTGGTCTTTGTAAAGGCACTGGATGGAAACACAGCCATTCCTATCTTATAATCTGCCTTTCTAAGGATGAGCGAGCCCTACAGTTTTCATGTTTAACAGCCCTGTGAATTTCCCTTTCTGTGAACTGACTGCACTCTGTATTGGCTACTTTTCTCTCGTTGCTGAGACAAAACACCTGATGTCCAAAATGAAGGAAGGAAAGGTTTATTTAGCTTACAGTTTTTGGAGGCTTCAGTCCATACTCAGCTGGCTCCGAGGCAGGGTGGTGTGGTGAAGGGGCAGCTGGTCATGGCAGTGACAAGAGGACAAAGGACAAAAGGGGAGCAGCATGCCTCCCTTATACTGTATGCTGGCTACCTCGCCCTGGGCCAATCCCAGCGCTGGACAATGAACCAGTCACAAATGTTAGACTCAGCTGTTTTCGAAAGACCCACCCCGGTGACCACATGAGGCTTTGGGGGACATTTAAGCACAAACCATAATGATCTGTTCATTTCGCTATTGGGTTGCTGTCTGTGTTTTTCTTCTCTGTCTGTAACAGCTCTTTCCATACCAGGGATGCTAACTCTGTGCTTTGTCATTTGTGTTTTGACTTTGTGGACTGTGGGTCCTTTGACCTTTCCTTCCTTCTTTCCTTCTTTCCTTCTGTCCTTCTTCCTTCTTCCTTCTCTCTCCTTTTTTCTTCTTTCTTTTTCGCCTTCCTTCCTTCCTTTCTTCTTCTTCTTCTT
>RJWM01037817.1:0-17178 GCA_004363535.1 Dasyprocta punctata | reverse complement strand
CCCAACCCTCCTCTATCACCCCCAGGGCACCCACGCCTTTCCGCCACAGCCTTCCAGGAACCGTGCCTAATTAGGTGCAGTTCCGGTCTCAAAATGGCTGTCCCTCGCTCTCCCTCGGGGGTGGGGGGCTGGGGGTCGCCGGGTTCACTCACTCGCCCGCTCGTGTCCACCTCGCTCCCCGGTCGACCGTTGGCTCTATTGTTGCGCCACACCGCCGCAGTTCTCCCGGCAACTCCATGCGTATCAAGAGCACCTGGATCGTACCTTCTCGGCTCAGCTCGGGTCGCAGCGCTAATTGGATTCCGTTCCGGACAGAGGTGCTTCTGGTCTCCACCTTTGTTTATTTCATTCTTTTACTCTTTCCGTGGGCTACAGTTCTCATTTTAGATTTTTCTTGGGTCCAGAGGACCCATCTCCCTCTTTTTTCCTTCTCTCTGTTATTATATTAGTTTATATTCCGGCATTTTGCTGGTATGTTCAGGGAGCCTCCCGGTCACGGTGTCATCTGGGCAGCCATCTTGGAGGAAGTCCTAAGGTGCTAATTCTAAAGAGACTTTTAATCTTAAAGTGCTTCTCTGGCAGATGTGTGGTCCTAATAAAGACCATGAAGTCCCGGAGACTTTGGTCCTCCCAGCTCTTCAAGGCAGCATGAAAGGGGATTCACAGGGCCAGCCAGGGCCAGAACTCAGCAGGAGAGAAGCTCACAGTCCTAAGGGTGCACACACAGTGTGTACATAGCAGGACAGCTTGAATCACCATGTTGGTGATGAACTTTGGGTGTTCACAGTAACCCCTCTAAACTTGATGAGAAAGGCTGTGTGCTGAAAATTGAAGTGAGGCCACTGAAGTGATGCAAAGATCAATGTGCCCTAGAAACGAGGACCTGAGTGGGAGAACAAGCCCATTAGTCACCTTGGGAATGCAGTGGGGCAGGCGTTGGGAAGGACGCAAAGAGTCTCTGGTTGGGTGTGCTCCCCTCAGCGTGGGCTGGTCCTCAGTGCTGACAGATTCCTCCCTAGAATATTTCTGATTGTTACATTGTCTCAGATTTTGCTCCTTTATACACAATGCTTCTGCTTATTTAGAAGTTAGTTTTTCAAAAATGGCTTGAATAGCTTTCAATGCTTTGTGCTGTGCTAAATACCTGCACTAAAGGAAAAGCAATAGTGGATGCTATGATAAAATCTAGACCAAGCAATTAAATTTATTTGAATATTTATTCTTAATGTCTTGCAGAAAGGAATAATTAATTTTATGATCACTTATAATGATGCAAGTGTCACTTTTTCCTTTCAGTTTTTTCTTCTAATTTGTTTCTTTCTAAGGAAAGTTTTACTAGATTTCTGGAGTTATGGAATGTCCTATCAGAGAGATCTTTTTCTGTTCCACTTCCAACAGCTCAGCCAACTGATGGACAAATTATTGACTGGTTTCATTTTTCGGTATACAGTATGTAGATATAGTAGACTCCTAATCCATACACAAACTACACCAATGAGAATAATATTGATCCCTAGAAAGGGGCATCCTATGCCTATTTAAGTTACTATTACACAGCCAATCCTGGAAAATTTAAGGGCAGAAATTAAACCAAAGTTATTTCACGTACTTTTGGAAAGAAATAAGAATACTTTCTAGTGGCAAAATAAATTTCAATATAATGACATTGGACTGTCACACTCACCTTTGTTTTACACTTGATTTGAATACAAAGGTGAATATCTTCATGTTTCTAAATTTTCTGTCTAACTTATGATGCTGAACTATTCATGTCTCAACAGTGGAGAGTCACATAACACAGTATGCGCTCTGTAGATCTTGATGTTTGTTTGTCTCATTACACATTTGCAGTGCATAATGATTATTTTCACGGTTGTGTTGGTCCATGTACATAACACATCTCAACTCTTCCTACGCCCCATTCGACTCCCCTCCCTCCAACTCTTGGTCTTCTTCCCTTTTGCAAAGATCTCTCCATTTCGTCTCATCTATTTTATTTTGATCTTCATTTATACCATCAGTTTCTCATGTAAACAAAGCTGAGATTTGTAAGTTTTGTCAATGATTTCCTTCAGTTGACATCAGGGTCCCAAGGTTCATCCATTTTCCTAGTAAAGGACTTAAGTTTACCTTTCTGCAAAGGTGGTAAAGCAGTACTCCATTGTGTGTAATACCACATAGTCACTGTCCATTCATCCATAACAGACACGCAGGCCACTTCCTGGATTGGGCTGTAGTGAGCTGTGATGCTACAAACATAGGTGTGCTTTCATCCATGCAATATGATGTCTTTAAATCACCATTTTGCTTTTAGACTCAACTTTATGATATAAAGAATCAGATACTTCTGAGGGAGCTCTTGCTCCTGAGACTGACAGACAGGAGGGTGTTGCTGGGAATGCAGGCTGCCTTCTTCTCCCTGGTCTACCTGGTGGCCATGCTGGAGATCTGGGCATCATCCTCCTCACAGTTCTCGACTACCACCTCCACACCCCCACATACTTCTTTCTCAGGCATTTGTCTTGCTTGGACCTGTGTTTCATCTCCACCACAGTCCCCAAATCCATTCTCAAGACCTTCACACTCAGTGACTCCATCTCTTTCTTGGGATGTGCATGTGAGCTCTTCCTGGTGGTGCTGTTAGCAGGGTCAGAGGCGGGAATCCTGACTGCCATGTCCTATGATCGCTATACCACCATCTGCCACCCTCTGCGCTACGAGGCTGTCATGAACAGATAAGAGTGCTGTGTCCAGTTGGTGGCTGCATCCTGGCTCAGTTGGGTGGCATTTGGAATCTTGTCCTCAGATGGAACATTCTTCCTAGAATTCTGTGGTTCCAACCAGATTCATCAGTTCTTCTGTGATGTCCCTTCCCTACTAAAGCTCAGTTGTTCTGAGGAACATGGCACTATCAATGTCAGTGTGGTCATTGGTGCCCTCTATGCATTCATATGTTTGGTTTACATCCTGGTCTCCTATGCATTTATTTTCTCTACTGTGTTAAAGATCCCATCTAGGCAGAGCCAGTCCAAAGCCTTCTCCACCTGCATAACCCCATCTGATGGTTCTGGGCACCTTTCTGCTGTCAAGTTTTGTTGCTTATTTAAAGCCTGCCTCAAATGATTCTCCTATTCTAGACTTGCTTTGCTCTGTGTTCTGCTCTTTGGTACCTTCCACCTTAAACCCCATTATCTACTGTCTGAGGAACAGGGACATTCAATCAGCTCTGAGTAAAGTCTTAAGGAATGTGAGGACTAATAGAAAGTATAGAAAGCTGACTACAGGTCGAGCGATTCAGCACATCTCCTTCATTGTGCCTCCCTTTGCTAGCCATTAGGATGATTCCTATTTCGAGGCCAACAAACCCTACAGTCTTTTGATGCTGATCTCCAGATTTCAGTTTCAGTAGAAACTAAGTCATTTCCTGAGCTCCTTCACTGACAGCTTTTGTGTTACAGAAAGTACGATGGCTTTTCTATTGTACCTGTGATGCTATTTATTCTTATTTGCCTGTTACATGTACATGAGGATTGTGTGAAGTTCTTTTTCCTCCTAAGCATTCAGTGTTTCTATCTCAGCATTTTGTTAAACTTCACTATAACTTCTGTTCTTCACTCTTCATTGAAAATTATTTTAAATTTAATGTATGATTTAAACATTGCAGGGCCAGGAATACAGCTCAGCAGCACAAATGCCTGTCTGACAAGTTCAAGGTCCTGAGTTTGATCACCAGAAACAAAAATAATTGAAGTTCTAAAAAATAAATGTGTAATTTTTAAATGTCTTTAAATTTACCACAAGTTTTACCTGTTGAATATATTTTGATGTACTCAATATAGTCATATATTTAATGGTTCACATGTTTGTGTTTTCTGAAATAAATTATGTTTCTGTGTAGACATTTTTTTTTACTGAAAGCTGTGTGTATGTAATATGCATTTCCTGATGTTTGTGTTTATACACTGGAATTTATGAACGTGACAAGGGCTAGTGTTTTTGACACTGTGATAATTCCTACTTCCTCCAGGCTCTCAATGTTACAAGGTATTTCCACTATCCTCAGTATGTAAAATTATGTTCAGCTCTGGCAACAGAAAACAGTTCTGTCTCCCTGCCCAGTCTGCTTGCTGCTCCCTTCAGAAGTGGGAGATTAACGCTTGCTGAGCACCATTGCTCCCCCACAGACTGTAACATCTGCCAGTCCTCCCACAGGGCAGGAGGGAGCAGCACACTGAGCAGCTGGGATAACAGAGGCTTGGGGAGGCAGCAGTGTGGCTTTGGGTACAGAGTCAGTAACACAGGGCATAGTAAGCACTGTGGTCATTGGCAATGCCTTCAGGCAGGCTCTGCCCATTGAACATCTTTGAAATTAGCTCCTATTGCCTGCCTCATGGACCCTTTTATTTTTATAAATTCTACTCAAGTTTCGAAGTGTAGCTTAAATAGCAAGAGACTGTGAATAAGCATAAAACCCTAGCTTCACATTTTCAATCTCTAAATACATGAAAATGTCAAAGAATATCTCATATACATCTTTCTATTTTTTCCTTGCTATGCAAATTTCAGCAACACTATTACATTTTCACTTGAAATCTGTGCCCTGCTGCATAAGGCTGATGAAAACGATGCACTTGAGCGATGTCTGTCTCAGCATGTGTAAATGACAAGTATGGCAATGATTTAGCTGTGTTACAGTCTGGCAATAGCACAGCTCTAAACCCCTGACATCTACAATAAGATGACCAGGGATGCCCTGGTGAGATCAGTAGTTAGGACTAAATGCTTTCAAAAGATCAGTAAGCAGATATGCACAAATGTGCAGTCAGGTGTACAGTTTCAGTACTGTGATTTGCCTTTGAATATTACTATGGAATAAAAACTCAATCGTGTTGTGGAATAGAAATTTTTTGAATCTCTACTTCTTTTTTTCTTTTTTTGTACCAGGGCCAGAACTTACAACCTTGTGCCTTTCAAGCAAGCAGTTATGCCACTGAGCTAAATCCCCAGACCTATTTTTTGAGACAGTGTCTCACTATGCAGTTCAGGCTGGCCTTGAACTCACTTTTAGCCCAGGCTGGTATCGAACTCACAGTGATCATCCTGCCTCAGCCTCCTGAGTGCTGGGATTAAAGGCATGTGCCACCATACTGACTAGACATCTTTCGTATATAAATTAATTTTATATTGTAATTCAACACATCATTAACATTTCATGAAAAAGTACGAAAGGTTTTTGCTTCAAAGAGATTTCAGATTATAGACAAGCCATTAAAAACTGCCCCATTCTAAAAAGATACAATAAAAAATCACCTCATAGATATCTTGATGCAGAGAGGTGTGTGAGACATGTTAATATGTCAGGTATGTGTGTTCAAATGGAGTAACTCTGATTTTTTCCATATTTCCTATGATAAAGATAAGTTGCAAAAGGAACTAGTGTTCTATTGTAAATTTATGTGTATACAAATATATTATATATGTTTTATCTAATAAAGATAGTGTGAATAAGTCTGGGCATGTATACATAATCTGAAGCAGTAAAAATATCATTTGTGGCATTTGAACAGAGAATTTCCAGTAAAAGATTACAAATTCAAATACATCAAAATATGAAAGAAACCTATGATTGCATTAAACCTGAGGTAAAAATGGTACTGGAGATTAAATCATCAAAAAATAATCCAGCCAAAGATTTAGCTCAGCAACACCATGCCTACCTCACAAGAACAAGGTCCTAAATTCAATTCCTGGTATAAAAAAAAGAGAGAGAGAAGTTGTCTACTGATTTTATTTTCATTCTAAATAGCTTATTTCAAGGCAGTAATTTTTATTTAAAGAAAACATTAAGAAATATTACAACCACATTTTTAAAATATGTCAATGAGCATAGTAGATGTCATAAGTAAAACAACAGCTCTGAAGAATGGTAGCCATCAACCCTTTAGCACATGCAATTTTAGGGTTTTTCTAAGGTCCCACCCATAGCAATGAAAAACAAAAACAAAAACAAAACAGGATTGCAGAGTATCAAAAAGGTGTTAATATCCAGGTAAATCCAACACCAATATTGAGGTTTTTCATTGCACTCCATAGCTACAGATTCAATTTTCTCCGTCATGTTGAAAGGTTGGTGTGTCAGCCTGCCAACTCATCTTGCTTCCAGTACTTAAGGAGAACCAGAGAATCAAGTCATGTTCTAGGTACCTCAGTTATTCCATGGTCCACTGTTTCACTGAGTGAGCTGCATTCAGAAATCTCAGCCAGGATGGTTTCAAGGACATGGCGAGAGTCTCAGTGTTATACTCTCAAGGCATCCTCAGTTCCTCAGGTGCCTCCCAGCCCAGATCATTTTATGACTTTCTCAGCCTTGGGATAAGTATGGATACAGGCAAATGATTTATCCATAGTCTTTTCCATCCTAAACTACTCAACATTCTCTTCAGGTCAGGATCCTGGACCTGCTCTCCATTGTACAGGCACCTGTGACGGTGCTGATGTACAAGACACTGCCTTTTTGTGATGCCTTTCTTCATTTAACTCACAACATTCAAACATTTTTCAAAACATTTTGGGAACAGTGACCAGTCTTGCAGTATTTTCAAGAAGGAGATATGAATTATATCACTAGAATTTTGAAGAAATAAAACAAAGACATGTAGCCCAAACTCACTCTTAGAGAAAAATTATTGGGACTACAAACAACCAGATAATTTACAGAGGTCCACTCAAATGTAAAACGTTTACCAATAAACTTTAAAATTCTATCTAAATATCTTGCTGTCAAGCATTTTTTATCAAAAAATTCCTTAGTCACAGTGTAAAAGATCATTTGAACCTGTCTCCTGAAGCAGAATTAATCTCTCTATTCCACTGACTGTAAATAATGAGGTTTATGAATGTGAAAACCAATGTATAGAACATGGCTGTTAGAAGATTTTTCAGAGATCCTTTATTTGTGATGGGTCTAGAACAGCAGTCAACTCACAAATTAAAAGCCGAAGAATGGCCAACTAAGCAATGAAGGTCCATACGGCTTTGGGATGGACTTATAGAAAGTGAATATTAAACACTGTTGAGAATATATTCATGTGTCATAAACAAAAAGATGAAACATATACAAATGACACAAACACTTAATACAAGGAAAACAGATTCAGCAAACTGAATATCTGGACAATACCCTCAGAATTTGAGATGCATCACAGAAATATTGATGGATCACATTGGTCTTTGAGAAGGGAAGCCTGAACATGGTGGCTGTGTGGATAGCAGATTAGACCAGGCCACTGGCCCATGAAACCCCACTGCCTGTGTGCACAGACTCAGGGTAAAGATGAGCCCGTAATGCAGAGGGTGACAAATGGCCACATAGCTGTCACAGGACATGACCAGCAGGAGAGAAACCTCGGCAAATGCAAAGGAAATACACAGGAAAAGTGAGCAGTATATTCTTTGCTTGAAATAGAGTTGCTACCTGAAAAGGAATTAATAATTGATTTGGGAACAATAACTGAGATGCTGCAGAGGTCTACAAGGGACAAATTATTTATAAAAAAGAACATTTGAGAGTAAAGACACAAGTTTGTTATGATTGCAGAGATCACATGGTTTCCAGTTAAGGAACCCAGATAGATCACTAAGAAAAATGCATCTTTCAAAACTTGGATCTCTCTAGAACTTGAGATGTTCATCAGAGGGAATTCTTTGATCATGGTGCAGGAGTGAATTCTGCTATTATTGTGCAATCTCCCTGGGATCTCAAACTAAACTGGTGAAAACATGCCATAGACCAGAAAATATACATTCCCTGACATAAATGTGCAGCTTCTAACTTGGAACTCAGGAGGAAAAAAAAAATGGGCAGAGCAAGCATTTACATAAATTCAGATGAAACCGGTCTTGTTACTTAATTTTGCATAAACCTGAGTTTTCTGTCTACCAAAATTGAAGGACAAAAGAAGGAATATAGGAGAGTGCTTGTTAGGAATAATGATAAGAGAAAAGCTCTTGTACACCAAAAGGGGAACAAAGTCCAGTCATGCTTTGGGTTGTTTCAAAGGAGATGACTTCAACAAAGAGAATTTGTCATGCATATCTGAAGATCTGGGGATGGGCAGGGCTGTAAAGCTCTAAACTAGGATACCTTGAATGAGAGTTTTCTTCCCAAAGGTGAGAGTCCTTGTCCTTCTATTCTTGTGTCAGTATTTTATATTTTGTTTTTGAACTTTCCTTTATATCACTAAGCTTTGCTTAGTTGCTTGAATTAATTCTTAATTTGGGGGAGGTATTGCATTGTCTTTTACCCTTGTAAGCATTTCTACTTGCTTAATTCTTCCATGGAATCTGTCACAGGATTCTCTGACTGTGTACTTAAATTTATTAAACTAAGCTACTAAAAGGCAAATGTGTTTTCCATATGTTTGCTTCTGAACTGTGGTTTAGTATATTAGTTTCAATATACCTAGTCTTAAAGTTCTACTGTATTAAACGTTTAAAGTGAATACAAAACTCTAAAACTGTCACTTATTGAGTCACATTAAAGCCATTCCTTCAAAATATCTCTCGAAACACTGGCTGGAAGCATTCTGGGGCATTTTCTATTTATTTCAGGGTCATGTGCTTTCAGTTTTGTGAATTGCAGAAAGCCAGTAGAGTGGCAGATGATATTGAACATTTCACAGCTTCTACTTCTTCTCCTCATTCTGCAGGGGACTACAGTGATTTCTGGCTGTTTCTTAACTTGTCTTCTGCTCCAGAGTTTCCAGAATTAGTGTATTGCTCTGACGTTTCTTAGGAGGATACAACTGCATGGTATACTTTCAAATTTAGTTCCATAGTTCCCCAAAAGTGTCTTCAATGTCACCAGTTTATTTTCATGATATTCCCTGGTCAATCTTTTCCTGCATGATGAATTATGCGCTGTCTTATAAAATATAGCTGAGGAATATTACACCTGTGTTGTCTGCAATTTGTCATTTTCTAAGACTTCTGTCCCTCACTATATAGAAAATAGTTTAATAAGTTATCTGAAGAGTAAGGCAGCTCATTAGGTGAAGAACCCAGATAGAGTCAGGTAGTGAAGCACACTGATGGAAATTTAAATAAAAATCATGATCTAGGACTTTGGAGGAAGAAAGGTCTTCCCCTTTGAACTTACCTTCCCTTGCTTCCATCCTCCTCCTTTTCCTTTTCTGTTCTTTTCTTTCCTTTCCTTTCTTTTCATTTCCTTTTCTTTTCTTTCCCTCCCTTTCTTTTCCTTTCCTTTCCTTTACTGTCCTGTCCTGTCCTTTCCTTTCCTTTTCTTTCATTTCCTTTCCTTTCCTCTCTCTTCCTCCCCTTTCCTTTCCTTCTTTTCCTCTTGCAACATCTCATGCAGCTACTTCCTCCTAAAGAGTGATGCAGCCATCCCCTACTAAGTTCTTGGATTCAGAAGAAATTATAGTACAAAGTAATCAGTTGTTTTTCAGATCCCAGTTTACTGTAAACATTATGCGTGTCATCTTTGCACAGGGGTCATGTTCATCTTCTCTTTATTGTTCCAATTTTGGTATATGTGCTATCAAATCAAGCACACTGTGAACATTATATAAAGGAACTGTATTAGACAGCCTCAGTTCCCAACTGGCCATTTTTTGTTAACTTCACAGAGCTTCCTGAGATTGATATCCCCTTAACAATTCAGCAATTCATATGCCATACTTAATTATAAGTAACTCCAGCTTGAGTGGTCTCAGTAACAACCCATTCAGGACCCCTCATGGAAATCCAGTAGCTCTTCTCTTGAAATGAAATGAAAATTCTCTAAGCCTCCTTTGGATCAAAACTTCATGCTTCACTTTTTGCAACACTATTAGCCTCGGACACATAGTAAAAACTACAGTTTTGTTTTTCTCCAATTTATGTATCACACCTCTTTGCATACTATTTTTAAAAGCTAATACTAGTCAATCAAAAGAATCAAGAATTCAGAAACACTTAAGTTTTCTCTGAGAATACATGTGCCAAAGGGTAAAGTAGTAACTATGTTAATGTTCTTGCAGTATGACAAGGTTTTATTTGTTCTAAAATGTGTTAATAGTAATAACATCTAATTTGTTTGATTTTGAAATAAAACCCCATAAATTAAAGCATCAACAATACCTGAGTGATAACATAACACATGTAAATTCTCAACATGAGTGTTGTTTTTACAAAACTTAGGGAGTGTTTACAATTTTTAAGATCTTGTCTTTTTCTTTAGGCAGTGAAATCCACGGGTCAATTTTGAGGGAGAGTCACTGTTATCAGGGAGTACCTCAGTAATTCCACTTCCGAATTAATTACAAGTGTGTCCATTCCTGGGAAAGCCATGTCACTGAAACCTTCAGAGAGTTCATTTTTGTTCAGTTCCTAATTGATAAGGACTTTTTGACCAGACCATCAGAGATTAACTAGATTTGTGATATTCTTTATTAGAAATAAAATAAACAAAAGTTGATGACAAAAATACACTGAAAATGATTCCAAAGTCACTGGAGTTCAATCCATTTTTAAAGTTCCCATCTGATTGTTACAGTCCATGTAATCATAACAACTCACAGACTTTTATACCTCTTAATCATATTCCTTCCTAAATCTTAGGTTTGAAAATCTGGCCTAGAGAAATATTGAATGAAGGAGAAGAAGTACAGTATAACTCCTAAAAAAGTTAAAGGAGTTTTGAAAACTAAAATACTGGCAACTTCCAGGCTAAAATTTTTCAAATAGTAAACATTTAGGTTCAAACATTGAGTTTTCCATTACTTATTGTCCAGTTACTTTTGATAAGGTACATTCATCACGAGAGAGTCAGTACTGTCATGTGTATTTTATGTATGTGTTACAATGGTTAACAATGCTAAAAAAATATGCAGTCCAGGCAATGTCGTATAAGATACGTTTTTCTTATTTGGAACACTACTGAAGAATGATAAATTTAAGTGAATCTTCTTCATGTTATTTAATGATGACATCATGATTGTTCTGGTGAAAGGGGACCTCAGATTTTCTCAGGTAAGCTTTATACTTTTCATCTGTTATTATCATCTGCAGGGTTTCAATTTTTAAGACAAATGTGATTGCAAAGGATATAACAGTTCCCTCGTCATGTTACGTATTTCAAGCTGGTGGAAATCCAGATCATAAGATTAAAACAAATGTCCCCATTAAAATACTGGTTTAACTGATATTCTGAATATTCAACAACTAAGATGGGGAGACCACAGCTAGAAAAGTAACTGGGCTAAGAAGACAGTCAATACTTTGACCCTGAGTTTTCAAGGTCAACAAGGACCCAAGGACCCATGATGTTTTCTACAGGGCTCTACGCCTTTGGTAAATCCCCCAACTTCTTGAACATGGAGATTGGTGGGCCCCAAAGAATAGAGTTAATTATTGCACAGTGTTCTAGAAGGAGGGTCATCACCCATGGTTACACAGAAAGCCACATGGTCAGTCAAGACTGTGACTCTTCCTGGAAGCTGACACTGACAAAGGAGGTGAAAAGCCCTGTCCATGGTAATGAAAGTGCTGCCAGAGGAGCCTTGACTTATTTCCATTGCTAGTAAGAGTTTAATTTAGATTATCAAAGGACTTGAACCTCCACAAAACAGTAAAACCAATACCATATTAAAAGAATAACAATGTAGGCTCCACCTAAAGAGGGGACTACAGCCAGTGGCCCCTGCTACATTTTCCAGCCACAGAGAGGTGTAGAAATCAGCTGGTTACATTTGGTATTCTAATCCCCTGAGAAAAATGACTGAATGTGGCTCCTTTCTCAGTCTGCGTTTCCATTCTGATGCTACTTCTTTAGTCATACGTGCTTTCATCTCTTGGTAAAGTGTGCTTATTCTCATCTAGACACTGCCAACCTCCCAGCGATTGTGCAGACGAAACCAGTAATAGAAGTGTCTGGAATACATTGCTCCAGAGTAGGTTCGACAAAGGAGGCACGTGTGCTGTGCTTCAAATTACATGCTATGCTTTTATTTCAGTAATGAAACTTCAGCTCTGCAGGAGATAATCACAGAGGCCCAGGCAGTCAACAAATGTTTTGAGACTCCCCACAGGGTTCATGGGATTCATGGAATTCCACATTCCTATCTTGTCTTCTTTTTTGTGCCTGTCCTCCACTTTTTACACATGTGTTTATTACTGGGATGCCTAATCAATCTGTTTTCAAGATCTCTCACCAACAAGATGGAGGCCCTCACATTTTCAGTTGGTAAGGATCACATCAATATGAACCTCTTTCTTTAGTCCAGACAAAAGCCTATCAACCACCATCACCCACAGGATGTGGTTAAGAAAGAGATGCGCTGGCCATTTTCCTTACCTAATCATTGAGTCTGGAAATAACTAATCAAACCACCACCATCCTGGTCTACCCTGTCCCCCTGCTATGCTTTTCCATCTGCTGCAGCTGTGTCCTAGGTCCAAAAACTCCAGTAAGCACAGCTGCTCCCTATAGTTTACAGCTATCATTAGCCCCTGGTCTTGACAAACATCACACAAATCCTTGTACATCCTTAGGGGCTCAGCCACCACCCATTTGTGCAGAAATCTCCTCCTGAAAGACCTCTCATGATTTTCACTTTCACAGCCCCCTTTTTAATGCTTGCAACCCTGTAAACTCCTGGAAAGCTGTACATGAGCTGCTGGTCTGATTTCTAGTGCTAGAGTGGCCTACCTCAGGTCTGTTGTGAAATATACCTGTGCTGTTGAGTTCGTACCACTGTTTCTTTTCTTTCTAGTCCTAACACTGACTTTTAGTAACCTTTTGCACACACAAATCTTATTAGAGATTCATTGATAAGGTCTATGTCTCTTATATGTCATTTAATCATTGTCAATATTTGAACGTGTATTCTCATTGAGAGAGAGGACTCAACAACCTGTCAGTCATCCATGTCAAACTTACCTAGAGACCCAAGGGGAAGCACTCAGATGAGGGTGTGTGTTCTTTAAAAATTTGGAAGCCTGATGTATCTGCATGCCGTGCTGTGCTTTTCATTTCCCTGTTGCTCAGTGTTACTATTCTGTTCATGCCCACCCTGAGCACAGCTTCCCATTATATTCAGTAATGAAACTGGTTTTTCTTTCACAATTAGCCATAACTTTGCAATTCTTTGCTTTTTGTTCATGAGGACCTGGAATCTATCTGTCAGATCCACCACAGAGTATCATTGATGAGCCCAGCCAGGAGACATAGACAGACACCAACCCACCCCCAGAGAAAAGCCACTTCCTCTTGGGAAAATCCTTTCTCCACATTTTTCTAAGCCACCAAGGATGCTTGCTGTGGACACAGTGGTTGGAGATGACCAGGCTGTGGAGATAAAAGGCTCCAACCTCGCAGGGAGCAGAACAGCTCCTGCCATTTGATTTGGATTGTATTTTGGTGTCTCTCTTTCCAGTATGGAAATCTACTCTAATAGACTTGGTTTTCTAAAACTTTGAGGAATGAAACTGAGCAGAGCGTAAAGGAAAGCCAAGAGGCATGGGTGTCACAGTTTTGGTAAAGTAGCTGTGCTGGTCCACACAGGGACTGGAATGATTTTTCCTGGGCAGAGTCCTCCAGGCAGGTTCCTGATTGTTTCACAGGGGCCTGGTCTACCTGATGCTGCTGCTTGTCCTTGGATGTGCAGGTGGCTGATTGCCCTGGATGTGTAGATGCCAGTGGCCACTGGAAGGAAAAGGCAGCAGGACTTCTGTGAGTTCACATCCAGTCAGGCCTACATAGCAAGTTCAAAACCATTCTGAACTACCTATTGAGACAGTGTCTCAAAAGCAAACAAACAAAAAAAAAACAATCAAAACAAAACAAACAAAGGTACAGCTTACAACTGGCAAAAGTCAGTCAAACATATGAGTAAATGTGATTAAATGTTCTTTTAAAAATTGTTTCATGTTATTGAATATTTATTTATTCTTATTAATTTTAGAAATATACACATAGGTATACGTGACACAAATACGCATTTACGTGGGAATGTATCACATGCAAGGTTGATACTTGCAATGTTACTAATAGCTTTCCGAGACCTGACCATTTTGTATTAGTTTCTATATGAAACAAATATCTCAAGCCAAAATCATAATACATCATTGATAATTTTCCCCAAAGGTCATCAGTATTATTGTTTAATATGATATTTGACATTTTAATCAGTGAAATTAATTTCAGAAATGAAATTGAACAATTGGACTAGAGACAAAGAAATGTAAATCTCATGCTTTTAAAAAATGGCACATTTGTTAAACAAACAAAACTCTGAATCTCCCATATGTCCTTATTTGAGAAATGGTTAGACTCATACTGACTTCATGTAATGAGCTCTCAGGTTTTCATTTGCAGAGCACATCATTGTTCTTATGCAGGTGTAGAATGTGCAGCAGTTCTCAGTCTTAATCTACTCCGCACACTGAGTGTTGCTTGGGCACCACATGGGCTGCACAGGACCTGACAGTGGCATGGATTGGCAAAATCAGCAGTGTTAAAAACCCTATGCCATGTAAGTGAACCACAGATTCAATGCATTCCCTTTCAAAATTCTGTTACATTTTATAGAAATACATAACAATGCAGAAATACACAAAGATCAATAAAGTTCCCAAAAAGTCAAAGCAATCTTGAGCATAAAAAGTAAGAACAAATAAAAAACACCATCGGACTTCCAATTGTACTCCAAGTCCATGTTAACTAATACAACATAATCCTGGCATGAAAACAGTCACACAGCAAAATGGAACAAGTCAGGCAGTTCAATAATAAATTCATATACACAGTTGGCTGATTTGGACAGAAATGCCAACAACCATAGTGAGAAAAAAAATTCTTACAAAAGAAGAGAGAAACCTGGGTGTCCATGTGCAAAGGAGCAAAACTAGAACTTTGCTGCTCACTGTGCACAAAAATCACCTCAAAGTAGACTAAAAGCACATTAAGTCTAAAAAACATGTAAATGCTAAAAGAAAACAGGGGAAATACATCATGTCACTGGCCTGGCCAAGGAGTTTTTAGCTAAGATGTTGAAAATTGGAGGACAAAAGCAAAAATAATAAAAATTGACTGTCATGGTTTGTGTTTAGGTGCCACCCCCAAAGCCTTGTGCAGTCATGGAGTTGAATGAGTCTAACATTTGTGATTTGTTCATTGTCTAGCACTGGAATTGATGGTGTGAGTGCTGCACCCACCCAGAGCTGGGTAGCCAGCATACAAAATAAAGCAGGCAAAGAGTCATGCTTTCCCACTTCTCTTTCTTGAGTCTTGTGGCCACTATGAATAGCTGCACCTCAACCACACCACCCTGTCTTGGAAACAGCTGAGTATGGACTGAAACCTCCACAAACTGTGAGCTAAGTAAACATTTTCTTCCTTATTTTGGGGGTCAATTTTGTCCCATCAATAAGAGAAAGTAACTAAAACAGAATTTGCTATTTAGAGAAGAGTCATTGCTGTGCATGTACCCGACAATGTGGTTCAAGATCCTTCGGGAATGGCTTGTGAAGAATTTGGAAATGTTCAGAGGTGTTGCCTGAACAAGTGCAGTTGTAGCACCTTAGGCTGTTCTGCATGGGAGGTTCTGTTCAGACCTCAGAATACCAAAAGTCTGATAGAAATCCTGCCGATACAGACCAGGCTCAAGGTGTTTCTGCTGGAAAGGATGGCACTGGATGCTGGACTCCAGATGATGTATGTTATGGCTTGGCAAAAAGATTGTCTGTGTTTTGCTCCTGTCTGGATGTTACGTCTGAGACTGAAATGAAGGGTGACAAACTAAATAATATGGCTGAAGATATTTCAAGGCAGTCAAATGTTGAGGCAATGACATGGTTATTGTCCATGACTTTTAGCCAGATTTATGTTGCAAATCAAGAGCAAAGAGCCCAGCAGGGCAATTTGAAATGTGACTTTGACTGGATAAAAGACTCCTGTAGTGCTAAAAAAATAAATAAATAAATAAATAAATAAATAAATAAATAAATAAAAAAACAGCTAAGGAGATCTCAATTGCTGAGAAGAGTTCTTCACAAGTACTAATGGGTCCCCAAAATTTGCAGCCTCAAAACTGCAAAAATGAAAACCTTTGTTTGAAGGAGAAAGCTTCAGAGTACCATATTAAAAAATGGCAATGATTGGGCCGGGAATTTAGCTCAGTGGTGCAAGCACCTGCGGTTGTGAATTCAATCCCCAGTACAAAAAAAATGACAATGATGGCCTTGCAAGGTTCCATAATCGTGGTGGCCATGCCAGTTTCCAGAATGGCAATGACATAAAGAATTCGTTCCTAATGATCAGGTTCATAGTTCTCAGCTATTCAAGGCACTCCCCTACAGTCAAGAGAGAGGAAAGTCTAACTACTGCTTCAGCAGGCAGCAGACCTGGGCAGCATCCACATAGCACGGATTTTAGGTGCATACAGAATATAAAAGTTCTGAGGTTGAAAAGACATCCACACAGATTTCAGAAGGCCTGAGAGGCCAAGCAATGTGGCCCTGAGAGGGCAATATATGAAGCTGTGAATGTGAAGGCAAATGTGCAGTGGAAAATGAAGATGTTTGAAAAAGCCAGGAGTGTGGAATGCCTAAGGGAGTTTGCAAGGAGGGAACAAAGTCAGCCCAAGGGAGAAGCCATGGGCACCGCAACAACCAAAAGTGCACTGGAGGTGAAATCACCCAAGCGCTTTGGAGCTCACAATTTGCCAAAGATTTCTTCAGATGCTGCACATGTAACTACAGGACTTAATGTTTGCCTTGTTGGATCTTGGACTTCTTTTGGTCCCATTCCTTTGTATCACCCAGTTTGTACCCTTTGAAATGACAATATTTATCTTGTGCCACTGAGCTTTCAAAGTGTATCACTTTTTTTCATTAGTACAGGGTGTTACAGCTAAGAAATCTTCTTTCTTGCTTTGAACACATGCTTATATTCTTTCTTGCTTCTGTTGCAAGTTTTCAAGTACTCCTTTCTGCATGCCTTTTGTTATGCTGTCATGGGCAACTCACTCTCCTGAGTCAGTTAAAATGTTTAACTTTCATTATGGTTTTGACTCAACATGACTTTGAATTGTGTAACACACAGATAGTACAGGAAATTATGTCCATGGGTGAGTCAAAACTATGGCCGGACTAGAGAGTAGGTGAGTTTAGAAAAAA
>RJWM01037816.1:0-17110 GCA_004363535.1 Dasyprocta punctata | reverse complement strand
GCCCAATTGAGAACCCCCCGGCGCGGGAGAGGGGCTCAGGGAAGTCACCGTTCGGAGCAGGCGCACGGCAGGCACAGACTGGGGAAGGCGTTCCGGTGCCTGATGAGGGTGGGGACAGTCAGTGAGACACACCAGGCCCATCCAGCAGCCAGAGCCCCACGGTCCAGGCCTCCTCTAGACCAGAGGCAGTGGCAGGCGCAGAAGGCGCGGCCTGGAAACGCAGCCTCTCGCAAACCAGTTCCCATGGCTCCTGTACCCTGACTTCCACGCAGAGGTTGAGTCTGCTGCATGCCTGACACCACCAAACGCTGGACACACAGGAGAGCCAGGAGGTCCCGCCCTCTGCCCTGGCATCTCTCGACCTCGCTGGGACTCAAGAACACTGGGCTTTGCACTGTGTCCACGGGACAGAAAGTCATTAACTGGGGGGTGGGGGAGTGGGGGTCTGTGGCCTAACCTGGGGGTGTGGCAGATACCTTCCCAGATGGCTGTGTGGGACCTGGAAAGACATCCGGGACACCTGGGCTGATGCCCAGGAACCGGCGGGAGTCACACAGCTAAGAGCGCAGGAAAGCGCGCGCCAGGCAGGAGGCAGGACGCGTCGCTCAGGGAAACAGCAGCGCGATGAGGGCCGATGTGTGCGTTTCTTGTTGCAGCTGTGATAAACCAGCATGACCCAAGTGGTTTCACGTAACGTGCATTTATTGTTTTGGAGTTTTGGAGCTCAGACATCCACACTCCGTGTCTGTCTCCAGGCTAAGACACAGGTGACAGGCGGGCTGTGTTCCTGCAGAGGCCTGGGGTGGAGGACCCAATGCCACCATGTCCACAGGTACAATCCCAGCTGACAGTAAATGCTTGATGGGGTAAAGAGGGTGTCACGGAAGAGGCTCACTTAAATCCCGGCACACCAGGCCCAGTAAGGACAAGGCTGGATCTGCCCTGGGCAGGACTTGGGAACAGGATGACAAAGATTTTATTAAAAGAAAAACTAAAACACGTATTCTGCACATGGTGGGTACCCTGGCAGATGCTTTTTGGATGGATCTAGGCCTTCAGAGAATGTAACCAAAATCATTCCTCCTGTCGCTGCAGAGAAAAAGTGTGCCCTCTTCCTAGACATCCCCTTGCAGGTTTAGAGCAGGGTCTTGGCCTCCAAATACCGCCGCCTGCCCCAGTTCCTGTCCCCACCCTGTCCCCGCGCTGCCCCAGCACAGAGGCCCCGGCTGCCAGAGCTGTTTTACTGCTAAGTGGAATCGGGCTGCCACAGGAGGACGGCCCGCAGCCCCTGCAATTCCGATTCCTAACTCGGGCTCGCGCCTCTGCCGGGGAGAGGAACCAGTTGTGGTTATCAGAGCCGGGGGGATGGGCAGGGAGGGGGCACTTGCACAGCGCGGCACTTGTCCCCATGCGGGCTGCAGCGTGAGACAGGGCTGGGCTCTGGTGGCAGCGAGGGAGTCCCCATCCCACTTCCTGTCTGCCCTGTCCCCCCACCACCACCACAGAGCGCCCTCTGCAAAGGCACAGGGTGACTGCGTCATCGACCCGCAGGGCCACCCAGGCTGTGGCAACAGGTTCTCAGCCCTGGCCCCATGGTACTGTCCCCACCTGAGCAGGTGACGCCCCCGCCAAATCTCATGGCTCACACTGCTATGGACTGCAGCCAGGTGTCTCTCTGGTCAGAGGCTGTGACCTTTGCAAAGTTCAGAGCGACTGGCACATCAGCTGCTGGCGTCCCCAGCCAGGTGGCCGAGGCCACCCGGACAGGGGCCCACACTGGCCGGGGTCCCGGGAGCCTGGGCAGCCACCTGACTTCCCAGAGCCGCAGGGGACTTCCAGGGGACCAAGACCTCCACACCAGGGACGCTGCCTCCAAAATTCCTTGGAAAATTCCTTGGGAATTTTCTTCCCTGGTGTCTATTTATAGACATGGAAATATGCGTGGAGAAAGGACTGGAAGAAAATACACAATGTGCTTGTTTTCTTCTTTTCCTTATTCATATTGGTTTACCAAAAAAAAAAAAAAAATGAGATAAGAAAAAAGATATTTTTAAAGCATAATTAATCTTGATGTCAGCTAGTCACACTTATTATGGAAAGTGGAAAGGAGAATTAGCAATCAGCCCTAGTGCCGGTAACCATGAACATTTTGCTGTGTTTTCTTCCCGTATTTCTCCTATGCAGTCTCTGAATTCAAGGCCAGCGTGAACTACAAAGAGACACTCTGTCTCGAAAAAACAGCAAAATGTCTAGTATTTATTCGGTGGAGAACATTATTTGCTTAGCCATCCTCCTATTTTAGGATCCATGGCTACTGTAATTTCTAGTTCCTCACTATTATAAATAGTACTGCGGTGAACATCTTCATATGGAAAAGTCTTTCTGTTTTGAGATTATTCTCTTCAAATTCTTCCCTTTCCAGATGTGGGAATTACAGCGTGAGCAGCTGTCACGCCCTAAGCAGTGGAGTGACCCTGAACCCAAGTGAGGGTTTGAACATCCTCGCCAAAATTTTTACTGAATGTTTTTGTTTTTCTTTTTTGAGACAGGGTCTCGTGGTGTAGCTTAGACTGGCCTTAACTGTGGAGCCCATGCTGGCTTTGAACTTGTGGCAATCCTCCTGCCTCAGCCTCTGGATTGCTGGGATTACAGGGTTTAGCCATCGCACTGGCCTCACATTTATTGCCACTAGGACAGAACCAAGAGGTGAGACCCAGGAAGCAATCAAGTCACAAGGGCAGAGCTCCCATGAGCCACTTTACTCTGTGCCCAGAGGAGTGAATTCCTGTCTCTGGAGCAGCTGCTGCAAGGGTAGCTCCGGGTGTCCTCTGTCTCTGCCTTCTGCTGTGGGTGACAAAGCGCCAACGCTCGCCAGACGCCCCACCCTGCTGCTAGACTCCGCTGCCTCCAGAACCACAAGCCAGGTCAGCGCCTGTCGTTGGAGTCACGGGCCCATGACTATTCCGTGATAGCGCAGACAATGGACTAAGACACAGTGAGATGGCACCAGTCCCCTTCTTCAATCCCGCCTCATGTTCTGAGAAGAAAAACAGGAATGAGGCTTCTCTGCCCCCCAGCTCCTGTTTTTCTGCACACAGCACACGCAGTACCCTGTTCCAGCCCCAGGATGGCTGCCAGCGGACCTTCCGGCTGAGTGACCCCTGTTGGGACAGCCAGACACTTGCTGGGCTAGTGTGTCCAGCCTGGGATAGAGAGGGGGACACACACACACACATGCATGCGAGGAAGGTGGTCAGCCGGGAGAAGCTGGGCAGCAAAGGGCCAAGGGCCTGGGACCCGTAGCAGCCCCGCTTCCTCGTTGGAGGCCGGGTGGCATCTTGCTCCGGGACAGAAGCTGCGAAGAAAGACCCAGGTCCAAAGGCCAGCCCCTGGCCCTACAAAGCAAGACTCCAGGCCTCAGTTTCCCTGGGGGTAGCACCGCGGAGTGCAGGTGACGGAGTGACAATGCGTGCTCCAGGCTGAGTGTAGGCTGCTGTGCAAGTTCCCAGGCCTCTAAATGTCCCCGATGTCACAGCCGAACGTCAGCGCATCACAGTGACTCGCGAGCCAGACACCTGGCTGGGATGCTAGGCCTCTGGAGTTGGTGGGGTTTATTCTTGTTCCTGAGTTGCCGGCACACAGTTCCATCTACAGACACAACTGTCCCCGATTCACCCTGCTGCATGCCCACCACTTCGATCTCCAGCACGACCTCGGGCCCTGGGGTCACTGAGTGACCTGTCTTGCTCCCTGCACCCCACAGACAGTGAAGTCCAAACACAGGAGGCCAGGGTTTGCCCAGCTTCCTGCCAGTCACAGACACAGCCGGACACTTGTCCCCAACCCCGGGCAGCCTCCTAGGACCCCTCAGCACCCCCATTCCTGCTTTGGCCAATGTTGCCATGGAAGACTTTGACAGTGTCAGGTCTCTGCTCCTAGAGTTGCTCCCCAGCTTTTTCTGTCTTCCCGCCATGCATCCCCTGTGGCCCTGGAGACCCCACCTACCCCGTCCCCTCTCCTCTTCACCCCTGCCCACCCAACCTTACCCCTGCTCCCCTCCCCCACGACCTCTCCTCACTCTGGCCCTTTGCTCCCCTGATCAGACTAAACCAGCGTCCCCAGAGTCCCGCTGACCTCTGCACCCTGCCCCTTCCAGAAACCAGAGGTGCTGGGTCCCATGGAGGCTTAGGGAGCCCAGAGAGGGGCCGCACCTGTGCCACTCCTGCAGGGGCCCCAGGGCCTTTGCAACCCCCTCATGGCCCTGTCCACCCATCTTTGGAGCCAGGTGGACATCCAAGAAGTCCACTGGGGCCACCTCTGCTGAGGGGGACGGTGCCCTTGCCAGCCAGGAGCGGTACCCATGACCAGGGCAACTGCAGAGCCAGGAGCCGTGCCAGGCTGGCTCCCAGCACCCCGGGAGGGAGTGGGGCAGCAGGGGTCTGGGCTCCACCGGGAAGACCCAGCCCTGGCCAGGGCACTCGGCCTCCTCCCATGGGGCAGCTGGCAAGTAAGCTTCACCCTGCCACCGACAGCCCACCTCACTTGGGGCCAATTACGATGGATTCGGTGCCAACGGTGCCCTGGGTGAGAAGGGTACGTGTAATCCTCTCTGACCTAAATAAGCCAACAGATTTGGGGCCAGGTTGACCTGAGCTCAGGGCACAGCTGTGTGACCTTGGACAAGTAACTCAACTTCTTGGAGCCTCCTTGTTCCTCATCGGGAAGCTTATCAGAGAGCTCGTCTCTGGGACGGGACAACAGCAAAGTCACGCTTGCAAAGCCGGGCTGAGGTGGGCTCCCAGGGAGGCCGGCGAGAAAGGAGGCGCCGTGCCCGGTACCAGCTCACAGCTGCAACTGCACCCACGTCGGCAGCACCAGGGGAGTGTTGTTCTGGCGCCCAGGCGCCCCAAAGGGATTCTGGGGAGCAGGGAAGGAGGCCGGGAGCCTCATAGCCCTAAGTCAGCATGGAACTGGGGAAGAGCAGGCAGTTCCCATCTTTGCAACCTGGAAGGCCCCCTAGGAGAGAAGTAAGCGCTCGGTGTCGACGTCAGGTTTCCTGGGAAAGCGGGCAGCCTGAGGGGCAGGGCTAGGCTGCCACTTGTGCGTGGCTCGCCTCTGTCACTCTGCAGGGCTGTCGTCACTGGAAGAAGGACAGCGGTGACTCCCACAGGCTCCCACTTGCGGGAATCGAAGCCCAGGGCCTTCACAATGAGCCACACCCCCAGCCTTTTCATGATTACTTATTTTGAAGCAAGGTTTCTCTAAATTGCTACATTGCCAGGGTGGCCTCAAACTTGTAATCCTCCTGCCTCAGCCTCCTAGAGTGCACCATCACACCCACCGAGGCTTTCTGATTTTGCAGGGGGAGAAAACACTGGTCTGATCCTCTGCCTTCCAAGGAAGTGGCCCTTTTCTTGTTCCATTTTCATCTTCTCCGAGGAGTCCCGGGCCGTGAGTGGGTGGGCGGATGTCATGGGACAGGCTGAAGCAAGCGCTGGCTGATGGTGGTGGTGGAACAACCCTGTTTCCATTCGTTTTCTTACCTGCGCCTTTGCCTGGCAGAATTGGATATGGAAAAGCCAACCCCCAACACTCACCCCGACAACTTGTTTTTATATGCTTAACACCTTAACTGAGTTATCACTTAGCTACAATTAGCTGCTCCTGCTTACAGTAAACACCTCAAGGAATTTTAACAGATGCAGGCAGCTGTGAAATCACGACAAAGCCAAAGCTACTTCACTGGGCCAGGGGTAGAGCTCAGCAGCACAGCCCCTGTCTGGGAAGTGCAAGGTCATGAGTTTGATTCCCAGCATGGAAAAACACAAAAACAAGCAAAAAAAAAAAAAAAAACAAAAAACCCAAAACAAGGCTACTTCACTGGCTTCCTTATGGGTAACCTATTTCTGTTATTCATGGCTTTTTTAGTGGCAAGCAGCAGGAGCTCAACACACATCTAGGCAAAGAAGAAGAAATATTGATTTGTATAACTGAAAAGTCCAAAAATTTACCAGCTTCAGGTATGGCTGGATCCAGGAGCTCAAGTGATATGAGTGCTCCTTCTCCCTCTCTTGCAAATAAAACCTCTCCCCATAGCTGGCATCCCCAGTCTACCATCTTGTCTATGTATCGGTGCCAAAAGAAAGAAATAGTCCTCTCTGAAAGTGCTAAGAATCAGAAGGAAGCAGTGAGAATCTGTTCACAGCTTGACACAGGCCGTTGGTGGGAGGTATTTACACCATGGAAATCGGCAAATGCTACAAAGCAGGGCTTCCCCTTCACTCCCCCAGAGCCAACTGTGAAACCCTCGCACACCTCTGAGTCAGCCCCACCTAAACCAATGAACTGGGGAGAGAGGTTCTCTTACCAAAAGAGGGGGTGCGGGCCGGCCAGACAGGAGCAAGAGAGGAACCTGCTTGCTACGTGCAAAGCAGCTCGAGTGGCCTCAGAAAGGAATCCCCCAGGGCTGCTCCTGCCCCAGTCTCAGGCAGACACCAATCAAGGCTGACCCCTGTCTTAGGGACAGAATAGGACACATGATTTAAAGGAAGAAATGTTTCTTTCTGGCTCGCATTTTCAGCCTGCAGTCAGCAAGAAAATAGTGCTCAGCCCATGGCAGCCAGGAGCAGGGACAGGGACGCTGCCTCCCTGTCATGCTCCGGTGACCAGCCCCAAGCTAGCTGCCCGCACCCACCCGCTGAGGAATTCACTGATGGGGACGGTGCCCCAGGACCCAGTCAGCTTCTGAAAGCCCCACACCTGACCACGAGGCTTTGGGGGCGTCTGGATCTAAATCCTCCCCCTGCCCCTGCTGAGCCACCTCTCCAGTGTGGTCTTCCAGAAGGACCCAGGCTCCGCGCCTCCCTCAAGACCTGCATCGCCTTTGACAGAAAACTAAAGAACTTGTGGAGCCGGCTGCGTTCCATGAAGCCTTTCCAGCAGCCAGCCCCATGCTTTTTAGCTTGCTCAGCTGTTTTCAAACAGCCCCTCGGTCAGGAAGAAGGAAGAGAAGCCGCAGAGGTCTGAGCTCAGCAGGGCAGGTCCACTGGAGAGCAAACCCGAGGGCTCGCTCCGGCACTGGAGACCAGACCAGCAGCTCTGTAACGGGGAACAGGCCACGGGGGCTTCTGCAGGCTTCAGTGACAGGGGCTCGTGGCTCCCTGCCAAGAACAGGGCTTGAGAGAGCATGTGCGGTCCTGCTTGAGAGGGTCGAGGCCCGGGGAAGCACAGGGAGCAGTGGCTCCTGTCCACAGCAGGGCTGACCGTGTCATGAATCCCCAGGGGCGGCTGCACTGGGAGGGAGCGGTTTTGAGGGGGTCCCAGATCAGGATGGAGAGCCGTCTGACTCCTTCACTTTCTGAGCAGCCCGGGAATGGGGGCTGCGACTAGACTGGAGGTTAAACAAATAAGCGCCATTCCTCTCCTGACACTCTAGGCATGAGTGGTTTCTAAGGCAAATTCCCAAGCTGTGCGCTCCAGAAAAATCGATGCCCCAAATTGCCGGGTTCCACTCCGCTGTCCTGCGTTTCCAAAGATATCTGGGTTATTTTCAGTTGAGCTCTGCACGGAACACCTAGCATAGTGGGGACACAGGTGGCGAGGCGTGTGCCGTGGCCTCCACAGCCAACTAACCCCGGTCCTGGGTCCCTCGAAGCCCTGGGCCCCCACGGCCTGCCGGGATCCCCTGTCCATCTCTCAGCCCAGCCAGATGGCAGGCTGCAGCTTTTCTCACGTCCTGAAGGTGGGCAAGGAGGAGGAAAGGAAAAAACAAACTCATGCTTAGAAAAATAAAACTCCACCCACGGAAAAGGGGCTTGCAAGACACAGGCACTCAAGACGCCCCAGGAGAGGAGCTTTTGTTCCTTTTCTCACAAGATTCATGAGTCTTTGCGTCCAAGCTGGAAGTCTAGACCAAGAGCTCTCAGTCCTTCCGACTCTGGGAAGTGTCTCTTGCTGCTCACCCAATGCGCCATCTAGGCTGGGTGATGTGTTTTGATCAACAAAGCCAAGCAGCTCGCTCCTCTAATGTCTTCCTGTAACATACGGGGGCATCTGTCACCCTAGGTCCCTGAGTCTGTGAAGAACTGCCTGCCTTCTGGGCGGCACAGCAGAAACAAGAAATAAGCTTTGGTCGTGTCCACCTGCTGAGCCCCGCTCACAGCCACTCTAGGGTGCTTTGCTATGTCGTCACCAGGAGATCAGCACGCGGGAGATGAAATCAACGCTTCCTTCCCCTCTGGCCAACAGCCTTTACCCAAAAGAGTGTCCCTCAGCTCACAGCTGGGACCCCAAGATTTCGGGGACATCTCCAAAACTCAGGCCGGGGCCTGGCCCTGGATTTGTGTTCTGCAGCACAGGAGCATGGGGCAAAGCACTGTCCCGGCTCCCACACCAACGCGCTGAGCAGGACCCGAGGCGCTGCGGGGGGAAATCCCCCACGAGGCGGAGCGACAGGCTGACTCCCTGCTTCAAAGATGAGGGCTTTGGTCTCTAGAAGGACTAAATCCAAGGTCACATAGCTAATTAGAGTGCTTGAAGCCAGTCTTGATAACTGGTGGGCAATATGCAACAACCAGCTGACCTGAATCAGCGTGGTGCTGGGTGGGGACGGTCCCCTGCGGATGGCTGCCAACATGAGAGGGAGACCTGGGGAGGGAGAAGTTGTTAGTTCTCCTGGTACTGTGGGTTCTCCTGGAGGAGCTCGCCGAGCTGCTCTTCTGGTATGAACTTGCCTACTCTCCTCATGAGAGGAGCTCAGGACCTTGTCGCTGAGGATGGCTATGGTTTACTTTGGGGGAGCTCTGGTCGTTACTCTGAGCATCGCTTCCTGGCTCTGGAGGGGAAGATGTGCGCTGCTCAATCTCCAGGAGAAGCTTGTCACACTGGCTTCCTGATATGTACTCAGCTGTTCTCATCGTCAGAGGAGCTCAGGACCTCGCTGCCACTGAGGATGGCTGTGGCACTTTTCAGGGGAGCCCTGGCCCTTACTTTGAGCATCACTTCCTGGCTCCAAACAGTGAAGAGCCTTCATCCCACTGGCGCAGACTTTCTGGCTTCCACTGCTGAACTTTGGGCCTTCCCAGTGCAGATCAATGAAACAGACTTGCATGAGACATTGTCAGAGGCTCGAGGTCTTCAGCTGGACTCATGCAGGATGCAGCTGTGGGATCCAGGACCTCAGCTGGATTTTGGGGGGGGTCTTTAGTGTGTGGACAGATTTCCTGCACTTTTCGTGTTTGACTCTTTGGATGACTATTATAAAATAATTCTATAAATTATGTGTCCTGTATTAAATTGTTTCCCTTGCAAACCCTGACTACCACAGTGTCTTTTGCCAGAAAACCAATATTCTCAAAAGGTAAAGTCAATTCCAGCACTTGGGAGGCTGAGGCAGGAGGACTACAAGTTTAAGGCCAACCTGGGCTGCCGAGCAAGTTCAAGTCCAGCCTGGACTACATGATGAGATCCTGTCTCTAAAACCCTCAAAAGGAAATGTACCCTCCAGCCCAGGCCTGGGAGTCTGCATTGTGCTAGCTCCTCGAGCAATTTTTATGCTAAGTTTGAGAACCTCACACCTTGCTGGCTCCTATCATTCAGCTACACAGCAGAGGGAGGCAAAGCCACCCCCAGAGCAGTGGGGCTGGTAGGCTGTAAGGGGGATCATCTTCCCAACTAATCAACACATGCAAAGACATCTCCCCTGCCAGGCTGCTCAAATTCTCAGAAAAGCCACTACTTTGGCTTCAAATATAAGCGGTCCTAGCATGCTCGAGGGCTCTTGACTGAGCACGCTAAGATCAGGATTTCAGGGAAACACTGAGTCAGGACACCCGGCCTGGATGGAAAAGAGTAAATTCAGCTAAAGGCTGCAGGGGGTGCGATCCTGGGACCAGGAAGCAGGGATGGGAGCAGGACTTGGGGTGGAGGCCCCCAAGGAGACAGAAAGAGAGGCAGCTGGGGGGCACTAGTTAGGACCTCAGCCACCAGAGGCAGAAGTCAAGTCTCAGCCTCACTGCTTGTGATCTGTGCAACCTCGCCATCACCCTCCAGGCCTCGGTTTTCTCATCCATACAGTGGCACTAAGAACAGCCTTCCTGGAAGCAGGTTGCTGTAAGACTCAAACACATTCATGCATAGAACAGTCAATATTCACTGGTCCTTTATCAAGTGCTAAGTGCTTTTCATGTCATAACTTGTCTCTGCTGTGTGGTTATTATTCTACCCATTTTATAAGTAAGAAAGAGAGGCAAGGAGAGGGGATGTAACTCCAGCTCGGAGCGTTTCAGGAAACTCCTGACCTGCCAGGTTTCTGTGTAAATGATCAGTCAGAGCCGGGGAGGGCTGGGAGCAGAGGTTTCCCGTCAGCCCAGCTTTTGTCTTTCACATGAGCCCGAGACAGACAAACCACAGCCACAGACTCGACCAGCTGTGGAAGCATCGAACAGGAAACCCAGAACATCTGGCGCTCCACTTCCTCTGAAAGCCGTGTGAGTCTGGGTGCGCGCGTGTGGCTGCCTGTGGACACGTCTGTTTTCTCTCCCACTGTTGGTTAGTGGGGCTCGGAAGCAGACAGGGTTAGAAACCACAGACCTTGTGGTGACAGAGAAGCCAGACACTGGCTCCCCACCCCATACAGCACATGGCCACTCCCCAGACAGTCTCCCCAGCCACCCTCCAACACCTGGCTGTGGCTCCAGGTCACCATACAATTGGAGGAAGGGAGTCCTTTTCCTTTCAGACTTAGGTGGTTTTAGAGGAGCTGTCTGGGGATGAGGTGGGAGGGCACTGCTTAAATATAACTTGGCCTCCGCGTGCAGACCCACAAAAAGCAACGTCTGGGTGAAAGCTGCTTTTACAACAATTTGAGGAGAATCTGTGGGTGACTGCTAAGGCCATGGGCTGCCCAGGGTGCTGTTTTCCCACTCATCGTGGTACTCTCGGTGTCAGGACTGAGAAACACTGTTGGTTGGGTTCTGTTTTGTTTTACTTTTCCCTCAGTCTTCTAAAGGGAAGAAATATAAGGAAGTGGAAACCAGAGACTCTCAAAGTCATAGCATGAGGCTTGTCACATTATCCTTAGAGGGGAAGCACTGCGTCCACTTTTAAGAATCACGAAGTTGAGCTGGGAGTGATGGCACATGCCTGTAATCCCAGCACTGGGAAGACTGAGGCAGGAGGATCACCACGAGTTAGAGGCCAGCCTGAACTACCTAGTGAAATCCTGTCTCAAAAAAAAAAAAAAAAAATTGTAAACACACCTGAGATCTTGTAGCAAGCAAGAAGCAGGGCCAAGGTTTGAATTGATCCCCAGCCTTCTGCTAGACCCTACATCCCACTTTATTCCTCCAGTAAACAGGAATTAACTGTGCCCAGCACAACGCTGGTGGTTAGTAAACACTTCCTGAACCAATGACCTGCGCTATCTGCAGCTAATGGCAGAGACCAGAGACAGGGCCACCCCACAGCGCACGGCCCAGGTGCTCACCCACTGTCATAATTCAGCAAAAGAACTCTGAGTTTGAGAACAGCCAGCACACACTTCACTTTCCCAGAAGGCATTTATTTAGCAATGTAGACTGGATCCTGGCTCTCACTAGGCCCCACGAGCAATCAACAGAAGTTCGAGTCCTCGAGTTGGAGCCGAATTCCGGGCCTGGTTATCCTTGCTCCAGAACCAGCACTGACCAGCACAGCTGCTGATTTCCCCGGTGCAACTCCGTAGGCGCTCCGGGTTGCGAAGGCGACGGCGTGCAAACAGCAGCTTGCTGGCCGCGGCGGTTTGTGAGTACCACAGCACGCTCCGACTGGAGACGGCATTAGGGCAGCAACAGGGGACACGGGGCATGGGAGAAACACGGTGACGCAGACAAATCGTCTGCGGGGCTGAGAAAGCCAGACAGAACCTGCAGCGTCTCCTGATTCTCTGGCTAACGTTAAAAGCACAGCAGCGAGGACGGACCGAACTCCAACTCATCCGCAGGAGGTAGAACTGCTCTCCCAGGACTGAGAGCTGAAGTGCAGCCGCGACACGTGGGCCGACCCCAGGTGGCACATGCGCAGTGTCAGCGGTCGCGCTCCTTCTACCTGTGGGCCTGCTGGGTCCTGTCTACAGAGGCAGGGCGTACGCAAGCGCTGCGGGTGCGTAACGTCATCCGACAGCGCCTTTGCAGACCCCCCCTCAAACAGCAAGGGCGACTGACACAGCAGTTGCTGTGGAGACAGGACGTCGAGCCCCGCCCCCGAGACAGGATTGGAAGAGAACTGGTCAGCTGACACTGGCCGAGAGTCAAATACGCGAGGTAAGCCCTGGGGCCGCGCTCTAGAGGCGGGTTTCCCTGGCAACCTGCACTCTGGCTGCAAGGAATCTGTGATTCCCAGGAACTCTGTGGCCCGGTTCAGAGTCCAAAAGTCAGTATCAGACGGGCGTGGTGGCGCACGCCTTTAATCCCAACACTCCGGAGGCTGAGGTAGGCGGAGCGTTGTGAGTTCGAGGCCGGCTTGAGCTACAACGCGAGTGCAAGACCGGCCCGAGCTACACAGTGCGACCCGGCCTCAGAATACTAGGGCTGGGAGTTTGACTCAGTGGCTTAAGCGCCTGTCTGGCAGGCGTGAGGTTGTGAGTTTGTTGTGAGTTTGATTCTCGGTGCCGCAAAAAGAAAAAAAAAGAAAAAAAGTCAATACCAGATGAATTTTTGTTTGTTTGTCTTTTTGACAGAAACTCACTATGCAGTTCAGGCTGGCTTTGAGCTCACTTTGTAACCCAGGCTGGTCTCAAACTTTCAACAATCCTCCTGCCTCAGCCTCCCGAGTGCTGGGATTAGAGACTTGCGCCACCATATCCGGCCAGTTTGAGTCTGTTAAAATAAAAATTCAAACCGCCCTAAATCGGAGTGTGTAAGACTGGAGACCCCAATGTGACTTAAATGTATCACTTAAATTGCTTCAGATCGAAGATCAGGAGACTTTGGCCAGGGGTGACATATCCTTTTTCTGAGCTTCGATTTCTTCATTATGGGGAATTTTCCCGATCATTATCGGAGTTCTAGGAAGAAAGCCCAGGTGGGAGTTCCAGAACTCAGAGCAAGGCGCCCAGCAGTGGTGGAGGCCAGGAAGGGAGCTTTCATCAGGATGGCCAAGCTGGGAAGGGCAGATAAAGAGATTCAAGATCTGTCTTTCAGGGCCTGACAGAAACTGTGCGGTTTTACTGAAGAAGGGAACAAAGGCAAAAGCTGGTAATTTGCATAGCTGGGGGGAGGTGCGTATCTGGCACAGACAGTCCTGGTCTAGCTGATGATTCTTATCCCAGGACTGGGACTGGCTGTGATTTCAAGTCTAGGACAATGACTGGGGACTTCTAGGCATTACTCCAGGGGATCTAGAACAGCTCACTGTAAAAGCTGGCAATTGGATGTTCCCGCAAATCTTGAAAATGCCTTAGTTACTCTTATCTTCAGTCCTGAAGGGAGGATGAGATAGGCGAGGTAAATTTAGGGTGAATAAATCCTGTTTCACCAGTCTTTAGACAGAAACTCCTTAAGTGACTAACATGCCTCCCGGCAGAGCTAAACAGGGATCTAACCCAAAGTTTAAAGGCTATTAAACAAAGGCAGAGATGCCAAACTTTAGCCTGCTTTTCATTACCCACTGGGCATCTGCAAGCCCAGTGTTTAAGTTCCTGTTACACCATCAACATATAAATATGTCGTTTTCCCTTTCTTAAATACAACCCCTCCATGATCCCATCCCTCTGTCCTGAATACCATTACTCTCTGAAAGAGGGTCCGTCTTCATTGTCTAGCTGTCTCCTCCCTTTCTGCTGATTCCTGTCCTAGCACGAACTCTGCTAAAAGAGTTTTAGTCCTCCTTGCTCAATCAGTGACGTTTGATACAGTTTCTCACCCTCCCCTTGCACAACTTTCTTCACTTGGCTTTTGGGGTCATCCACACCTGATTTTCTTCCTCAGTCCCTGGCCTCTCCTCCACTTCTCTGTTGGTTCCACCTCTTTCCCAGACCTCTAAACACTGCACAGTCTTCTTGGGTTTTTCTCTTCACTCATTCTCCAGATGTGTTCATCTGGTTTCACGGCTCTAAAGACCAGCTACAAGCCGATGACTTTACCACCCAGCTGGAAGCTCCCTCACCTCAGGGAATGGCTCCCACGTAGATTAGGTTCAGGGCAAAGTGGACAAACAACTGGGCTAGGTGCATCAAAGGTCGTAATCCCCCATCCACCCAGAGGACATGCGCAAAACACAGGGTGCAGGCTGCCAGCAGCCCCTGAGCACGGCACTCTGAATCAATCAGAGAAGTTCTATTTTCAGTTCTTCATTTACAACTAGAGGGAAACCAACAGTGTCTTGGATAGGGCAGTTTAATCAGGCGCAGGCCCAAGTAAGCTTTTGATAGGACAACTGTCCCAGTGCCACATTTGCAGAAGAGAGATGCCAATCTGGGGATTCCAGATACTACAGACCCCTTCCCTTAATCTCGGGGCTGCTGTGAGCCCACTCACCTTGCTCTACAGAACGAACTTCTTTTCTGCCTTCAGTAAATTACATCCTTGCTACCTTTTCTGTGTGTCTTGTCCAATTCTTTGTTCAGGACACTAAGAACCTAGAAAGAATTTCCCCGGGACCCACCCTCTGGTAACCACACCTCTATCCTTCTGGCTTCTCAGCCCCAAGCTTCATCCCATGTCCAATTTATTAGCAAATCCCCTTGGCTTTCTCTTCAGGACATCCACAACTGGGGGCTGAGGGTGGGGCTTGGCGGCAGGGTGCTTGCTGAGCATGCGCAGGACTCTCGGTTCAACCCTAGTGACTCCATATTTACGTTCATATTTACGTATTGTAACGGCCTCTGACACAGGGCCCTCACTGTAAGTTCTGCATTCACAGAACAGCCTAAGTCATTCTGTTAAAAATCATGTAGCTCTGAGCTGGGTGTGGTGGTGCATGCCTGTTATCCCAGAACTTGGGAGGCTGAGGCAGGAGGATTGTTGTGAGTTTGAGACCAGCCTGGGCTACAAAGTGAGTTCAAGGCCAGCCTGAACTACATAGTGAGACCCTGTCTCAAAAAAAAAAAAAAAAAAAAAAAAAAAATGGGTAGGACCGGGGATTCAGCTCAGTGGCCTAAGCGCCTGCCTGGTAGGCATGAGGTCATGAGTTTGATCCCCAGTACCAAAAAAAAAAAAGCACGTGGTTCCTCTGCACAGTCCTTCCAAAGTCACTCACACTAAAAGCCAGAATCTCACAATGACCAGAAATGCTCTCTACGACGAGGCTTTGAGCACCTCACCAGGCCTCTCCTTGCTCATCTAACTTCCTTCTAGCTCTGCCTGGAACGGTCCCAAAGATCCCTGAGGCCCCTTTCTCTGGGGGACTCGGCTCCAGGACCTCCAGTGTATACACAGCCTGCCACTGAGCGGAGGCTGGGCCTGTGGGGCCTGACTGTGCCCTCTGCATATAATAGGCACACAGTTTACTCCTTCATCTGACGGGACAGCCTG
Organism: Dasyprocta punctata; assembly: GCA_004363535.1. NCBI lineage: Eukaryota > Metazoa > Chordata > Mammalia > Rodentia > Dasyproctidae > Dasyprocta > Dasyprocta punctata. The sequence goes on along the minus strand of RJWM01037816.1, from coordinate 1,601 downwards.
CCACATGAAGGCAGGGGTTTGTCTGTCTGTCATCGCTGTGTCCCCAGAACTTAGTGATATAGGGGAAAGAGACTCCCAACCTACTAGATGTCCCATATGAGTTCGTGTTCTCTACAATCGATTTTTTGTCTAGTTGATCTGTCTTTTTGTGGCAGTGGGGTATTGAGGTCTGTATTAGGGCTTATTTGATTTTTTCATGTCCTTTAGTAATTGTTTTATATAGCTGGGTGCACTGGTATTTGTTGCATATATATTTATGATTCTTAGCTGTTTCTCTTGGGTTGTTCCCTTTACAAGGATGTAGTGACCTTCTTCATCTTTCTTAATCAGTCTTGGCTTGAAATTCACTTTGCCTGCAAATAGAATAGCTACCCCTGCTTTTTTTCTGGCTTCTTGTTGCATGGAGTATTGTCTTCCATCCTTTGACTTTCAGTTTATGAATTTCTTTTTGAATTAAATGTGTTTCTTGTATGCAGCATATTGTTGGATCTTGCTTCTTGATCCATTCTGCCAGTCTGTGTCTTTTGACTGGTAAATTGAGACCATTGTGTTCTCTAAAATTGAAGAATGAATTTTAGGAACAACAGACGTTAAGAGCAGAATATATTTATTGAGAAAAAGAAAGCTTCTGTCTGAGAGAGAGACAGAAGGGGTCTCAGGTGGTTTGCCAAAGACTACTCTGTCTTTTCTAAGGATTTTATAGAGCAAAACCCCAAGGTGAGGTGGGTCCATGGTGGGGGAAGAAATGGGAACTCGCAAGGTGAGCATGAGGTGGGACAGAACTGTGGTCAATCATTAAGATTTATTGCTCAGGTAAAATTGATTACATCAGGGACAAATGGGGAGTCACGTAGCAAGTGGGCATGCTTAAAGAACAGTGACTCTTCCTGTAGGGGGTTGGGATGGTGACTCCTGGCTTCCTCAGGAGGACAGAGACCTATTTAGAATATCAATTCCTGATGCTTATACTTAGGAAGTATGTGGGTACACTTGATTTATCTTTTGTCTTAAGATCTGACCCACAGCATGAGGTGTCTGCCCGACAGTTGCAAGGTATCTGATCTTCTGCCCTGGCTCCTTTGAGGGCCCGGCCCTGTCTGACTGCCTAGAATATTTCTATCTCACTCAGCTGCCTATAACACTAGAGTCTGTGGAGAGAATAACTACACACATGTCAAATCAGAGGCCCATGCGTGCTGAGGAGCTGGAGCTTTAGGGTCTTGCGTTCCAGCCTCCCTTTGCCACTCTGCTGCTTTGTGACATTGAGACTATTGCTTCACCTTCCTGAACCTCAGTTTCCTCGTTTTAACATGGGTGACATTGTGCCCCAGCCTTGTGCTCTGCAGCCCTGAGGCCTCCCGAAAGCCATCAGTGGGGCACGAGGTGCAGGGGGGCCTCTTCTCCTTGCTGCCGTGGACCGTGTACTGAGGACAGGGTGACAGCGTGGCCATGGAGTCGCCCTGCTAAATGGGTGCTCACACCGGGCCTCACAGGATGCTGCCAGGTGGATGGCACCGGAAGGCCGCGGTAGGGGCACCTTCCCTGTGCTAATGTGGTGACTGCAGCAGCAGACCCCAATGTCCTGCTTCAAGGGGCAGCAG
>RJWM01037815.1:0-17139 GCA_004363535.1 Dasyprocta punctata | reverse complement strand
AGAAGTAGGGCCAAGCTGGAAAGTCTCCTTGATCACAGATGATGGAGTGTGCACTGGGGACCTGGCACTTGCTGTCAAGACAATTCAGCCAGGGTAACAGGTGGTGTTGCAGGAGGTGGGTGGAGTGCACAGCAGGGATCTTTGGGAACAGGAGATCCATGGAGATCCAGACATGCAGACAGCTCTCAGCCTTGAGTTGTCTGGCAACTCAGAGCAGGAGCTTTGCATAGGCCATATGGAGTGGTTGGAGATTCAGCCTGACTGAGGTTGTCTAGGAGGTCCTTTCCTGTCATTTTCCATCCTGATCTGTGGGAAGCTCTAGGTACCCCCAACAGTTAAGTAGGAAGATGAAACTATAATAAGTCAGTCTAGTAAGTCAAAGATCAGTAAATGGAATCACAATGATTAAATTTTTAAAATTCAATGTTTTTTTTTTTCCTATTTGGTCTTCCTGCACTGTCCAGGTGTCAGTAGAAAGATCAGCCATCTACTTTAACCACAGTAGCAAGACTGTCTAGGAAATCTGGAGATCAGAATGTGTGGAGACTGACCTACAAGGACTCCTTAGAGTTCTTATTTTCTTTTCAGGAATATGCTTTGCCAAATGGGATATAATTTTGAGGGAGAAGAAGCAGGACTATGAATGGTATTCCTAAGCTGGTGAGGTCTGGAACACTGGAGTAACATAGCTGTGCTGTGAACAACATTACCCAGGCAGAATGTTGCTCCCAGTGAGGTGACCAGAAAGAACTAGAATGCTGAGGACCTCAAGCATAACATCCTGTGGGGTATCATGGAACCAAAGATAATGGAGGGTACATGTCTTATGCATCTTAGAGCTTCAAGAACATTGTAACTCAGGGGTCTACACAGTCCTAAGTCAAGCAGGGGAACATGTGTAGAAAGAAACATTGGATACACCAGAGAAGAAAGTCTAATGACCAATGCAAGAAAGCAACTGAGAATACTATCAGGTGGTGATCGCACAGCAAAAGTGCTCACAGAATTCATGCTATTCAGTAACAGGTGGGGTTTGCATACAGGGAGACAGGCTGAAGAGATGTAAGTCAAGGATAATTTTTCTGAGCTATCTAAAGTGGGCTATATGGTCAGGCCTGTCATTAGAGGGACACAGACAGAATGACAAAAGGGAACAAAAAACAGTTTAGTACTGAGTGTTTTCATCTCGCAAAAGACTGCTTTTCTACTTTTGAAGATGGAATTGAGGACGTGTTCTTTTTCCTTCCACGAAGTAGTCCTTCACAGGCAGACTAAACGTGCCAGTCACTGGTAGATACAAATGCTGCTTCCCTGCTATGTGCCTTAGTCTCTAGATCTGGTGGGTAAGAGAACTTCCTTAATCCAAAGGAGAGTGAAGGCTTGTTGCTTCCAGCGAGATGCAAGTATGCTCATGGCAGAGAGAGGCTTTTCTGCCTCAGACTCCTACCAGTCCCTGGAGTCATGGAGTGGAATAGTGCATCAGCAAGTTGCAAAAGGTTTAACAGGAACAGCCCAGGAGTTCATGTTCTGTTTGGTCAGGTGCTACAGTGAAAACCAGAACTTGTGTCTTTTAAAGAAATAACCCAGTATTCACAGCCTAGGCCACTATGCTTAGGATAACCACATCATTTATCATTCAAACCAGACACTCATAAGAGTAAAGGGAGCACTATTTATCGACAAAACAAGTGTCAACTTGGACATCTCTGGAAAATTGAGACCAATAGCCTCCCAACTCATGTACAATAACCCAATCTTTTCATTCTATTGTAAAACACTAGTCATGCTCTTAAATTCAAACATAACGTTTGGGTCTGAAGCAGGACTGCAGATAAAATACAAGATGCTCTGCTAAATTTGAATCACAGATGAAGAAGTACTTTTTAAAGTGTAAATATGTCCTAAATATTTCATGAGATACATTTGTACTAAGAAAATTATTATTGTTTATTTGACATTAAAATTTAACTGAACATCTTGTATTTTATTTGCTACTGGCAACCCTAGTGTAAAGTTAAAGTCACTCTATTACATCCTAATTCATTCATTTTCCAAAATAAGGCTTTTAGTCATCTACTCATTTAGGGCATAAACTGGTTGCCAAGTGAACAAAGTAGAGAATCGGCTTCCTTAAATTTCTCTGGACTGCGCCAGGGTTTAGCTCAGAGGTACAAGTGCCTACCTGGCAAGCACAAGGTCATGAGTTCAAACTCCAATAACAAAAAAATAAAAAATTCTCTGGACTAGGAACAGGCCAGGACTAGGTCATTGTGGCTGGGATGAGCTGAGCCAGCAGGTGAGAGTCCACCTGTGGGACAACGATGAGCGGCTTTCCCCTGCCTGATACTCACCATTGCTTAATCTCTTAAGCCTGTGGTTCTCAACCTTGACTGCACATTAAATCACTTGGGGAACTTTTAATCATCACTGATTCTTCCTCTCTTCAGTTCAGTTAAATAGGAATCTCTAGGGGTGACTCTGGCATCAAGGATTTCAAAGCTTCCCAGGTGATTTGCATGTTTTAATAAGAACCATGGTCCTATGCCCTCATCCTGACCCCAGTGACCTCAGTTCTGCTTCACTTCCCATACCCTCCCTGTACTATGGGCCACTTTGCAACAGAAAATATGACTAAAGCACATGATATGTGTCAAAATGATGGCACAAGTGGGATTGGCCTGGAGACCTCCTTGTCCATCCAAGACCCTGTCGCATACTGACACCTGACTCTGTCCCTCCTCCCTCCTGCCAAACACTTTCTCTCAGCATTCCCTGCCCCTGCTTCTCTGCTTACTGGTCATCATTCCCAGTTTGCAACTGGTCTCTTCCTATACAAGCGGCTCGCCTCCTTGTGTGGGATAGAGGACTCCCTCCGAGGATCTGACTGGGCTCCACTTCTGCCTGGCTTCTGCCCTGGGTGTGTGTGGTGGTGGTGGGAGATTTTTGCATTTCCAGAGCAGGTATTGGTGACCCCTTTAAGACTCATGTGTCAAAGTGCCAGTTTTTTGTACCTGATTGGGAGGGCTCTACTGATGGGCAAAAGGAAGGGGTCAGCAGGAGTCTACTTTCCAAATGGCAGTCAGAAGGACTGGGAAGTGGCATTCCCCACACAAGACAATGGACTCTCCAGCTCTCTTTGTAATGAATTCGACCCGGTCAACTCAGATGAGATTCGGGCAATGGCCAACTCAGAGCCCGGAGCAGGATACAGCAGTTTTTAGATTCTTCATTCAGTCTTCCTATGTGCCACATATTATGCTAAATACTGATTATGAATCAACCAGATGTGGTCACAGGAGCCTTGAATTTATGATCTAGTCAAGTAATTGAAAATAAGAAGAATATGGAAGGAAACTGGGATGAGAATCCTTGAGCAGAATGATGTTGAGATAGAAGTGCCTGAGAATACAATGCTTCTTAATCACAGCACCTTGCTCAGCCAACAAACTATACCCCTGACCTTCTTAAGGTGGGAGGCCTTAATCTTTAATCAAGCAAATAGAATTGGCAAATTCTTTAATCAAACAATAGGCTAGTGCAAATGGAACTATTTCTCATACCGGACGATCTACATAGCAGCCACCAATCTATTCAGGAAGCGCTGCCGCCATTCACAGCTGTGCACCAAACAGATGCGCAGGAGAGGCGGTTTCTTCCCGCCAGGGCTGCAGCCGCGATGAGAGCAGTTTCGGTGTCTGCGCTCCTGCGGCCCCCACATGCTGCGTCTTCTATGTGTGCCCAGAGGCAGCTGCTCCTCTCACAATAATGATTTTTTGGAGGCATACTAAGGAGGGTTTGCACTGAATTATTAAACAACGGGTACTGAAGGATATGTTTTCTTTAACCTCAATATCTGTAGCTTTTACCAGAGTTTTCTTGTACTGAGGCAAATACAACACTGAAGCAGATTACGTAAGAATATTATATTTTACAGACTTTAAAAACCCTGTGGCTTGTGATAAGCTTAAAACATCTCACGCTTGCCTTTTGTTTTCAGAAATTCAATATAAATTAAATATCAGGGGGTTTAAAAAAAAAAGCACAAGAAGAAAGCACTGCTTTGTTGTCAAGCCAGGCCCCTGAGCCAGCCCCCTTGCCATTCTGCCGTGAGCACGTGTGGAGGCTGAACTTCCCCTTCCCCCACCTCCCTTTCCTGAGAATCATTGTTCCAAATGGTAATATTAGCATTTACCATATTCGCTCATGGGTGATGTCCATTAGCATTTCAGTTGTAAACATTTTCTTTGAGAAATAAATATGAGATGTGACCAATGAAATAATGAGGTGCACTGTAAACAAATACAACAATAAACTACCAGCAAATGAGCCCGTTGGCCTTTGAAATGGCCATGTTGGAGGGTTAAGGCCCATTTCTAGGGCCAATGTCATTGGTAAAAAACATAAATAAATAACCAGATGCTCATTTAGTGTGACACAGAAAAAAAAAATATATGAAATTTTGAGGCAAGTGACATGCAGCAGATCAGGTTATGTCACTTTTTATCCATTGTCACCTCATAGGTAAAATGAAAGAAAGTAAGACAAAAGGAATTTAAAATTTCTGTATATTCCAGACTGCCCAATAAGTAGCTATTAATACCATAACTGTTCTGATGACACCTTTTTTTGAATTGCATTGGAAGATCTCTGAGAGAGACTTTTTTAAAAACCCATTTTTAAAAGTCAAATTAGAGTATAAAAGTGGATAATAAAGAGCTAGCAATTCTAGTTTGGTGGGGAAAAAGTGTTGCTATAGTCACAAGCCTAAAATTTTATGCAGTTCATTAAGTCACTCTGAAGTTAATTCCAAAAGATGCTTCCAAAATATTGCAAAGGACCACACTGTCCTTGGAACCTTGCATGGGCTTGCTGGGTGGCCTCTCTGAAGTGGATTCCACTCCCTTGAATGTTTAAATTATATAGTGTTAGAGAAAGTCTCTGCTTTATGGCCACAGCACATATATGGACCCACGTTTTGTTTTTGTTTTTGTTTTTAAAGGCTGAATTCTTAATTAGTTTGCAAATCTGCCTCCAATTGCCTGTATTCCAGGTATAAACCTTTCTTTTTACCACAGCGGTGTACAGTACACAGTGACATGTTTTCTTTCTGAATTTCCTCCCTTTGATTTTTGAACCTTTGTAGTTGAAGCAGAAAGATTAAACTTAGTCCCTGTTAGCAGAAGCTACTATGATTATTTCAGAGGCTTTCAGGTTTCCATTTTCCCCATCTCACCCCAGATGCCTGGCATACGCGATAGCAGTGAAAACAAAGTCTGTTGCATTTTCGGAATGTTATTAATGCTTAAGCAGCCCAGGGATTGCAACAGCTCAGATACAGATCTTACTCTCCACATTTTTTTTTTTTAATGCAGAGACTGTCCAGCAGAGTCACTCAAGCGTATTCCAACCCACCAGCTTCCCCCTGCTTGCCACACCACCACACTGTCTCTATTTCCCCACACAAAAACCACTTTAGGGTTTAGACAATGATATGACGCAATAGAAATATAAATCCAGCATTTATCTAGGAGAATTTAAATGACTCCGCTGAACCCCATACTTCTCCTCATTAGCAGCATCAAAAGGGGATTATTGAGGGGCAAAATCATCTGATACTAACTCTGAGTGGATTTTAAAATTGTTTCCCCCAGGGTCTCCTAGGTTTTAAGTATAAAGATGTTCATCCAACTGCAAAAACAATTTATGTCTATATGCAATTTAAGATTCAGGATGTCTAGTAATTCACATTTTTTGAAAGGATGGAATAAACCACAGCATGAAATGTGAAAATGTATGCTGTGGGGGAACTTCTGAACCTTTTCCTGTCATCTTAAAGCTTTTCAGGTAGAAGGTCTTGAGAATGTTGCATTATAAAAGTCATTCTCTCATTATTGGAACTTGAGGACATCTCTGTGAGCATAACAAATGTAGGCCACAAGCAGAAGGGCTTTGAGCCCAATGGAAAAAAGGTTTGTCTTCAACACAGACAGTTCTTCTCCTCTAATAAAATCATATTGTTCCCCTTTTTGAAAGGAGGTCCTGTCTGTCCTTCCTCTTTCCTAGGGCTGTGAGATCCATCCTTGCAGTCAGTGTGGTTGGCAGCGATAGGCCTGAGTGCCATCAGCTAGTGTGATCAGGAGATTGGTTACAGGGGAACTGAGCAAATAAGTAAACATATCGACCATAATGTTAGTGAGAAACTACAGTTGACTTGCAAATGTAGGAAGGGGGAAGTCTAGAATAAATGTTATGGTGTGGGCTTAGGATGGAAGGTATTGGTGTAAACGTCTGCTTTTTAATATAAATAAATAAAATATGTGTATCGTGTGCATGTGTGTGTCTGTATATCTATATCTATATCTATAAATATATATAGAGATATATAGCTGTCATCTAAGTTCCTAGCTCTATCTGCACAGAGTGCCTGGAAATAAAAACACCTAAAAAACAATGAATGTACCTCGCATTTGCAGCTCACCTTCCCAATATCCTCTCCATAAAAAGGAAATAGGGTTCCTTCAAGAAATGGTGGATTCCAGGATGTGGTGGGTTTAAAACTGGCCCATTCAAAGCTATCCACATCCTAATCCCTGCATCTATAAATGCTACCTTACTTGGAAGAAAGGTCTTTTTTTTTTTTTTTTTTTTTTTGGTACTGGGTATCAAACTCACAACCTCATGTCTGCCAGGCAGGCACTTAGGCCACGGAGCTAAATCCCTGGCCCTATATTTTGAGACAGGTTCTCACTATGCAGTTCAGGCTGGCCTTGAACTTACTTTGTAGCCCAGGCTGGTCTCGAACTCACAACAATCCTCCTGCTTCAGCCTCCTGAGTGCTGGGATTACAGGCATGTGCCACCATGCCCTGCTAGAAAGGTCTTTGTATATATGATGAAGGTTTTGCTCATGTTTGTTTTTGTTTTGTACTGGGGAAAGAACCCAGGGTCTCACACATGCAATTCAAGTGCTCTCCCACTGAGCTACACCCCCATCCACAAGTTAAGAATTTTAAAATCAGAGATTATCCTAGATTTTCTGGGTGGACCCTAAATGCCATCACAAGTGTGGTGTCCTTAGAAGAGAGAAATTATGGAAAGAAGAGGAGGAGGCAGTGTGACCATGAAGGCAGAGGTTGGGCGTAATTCAACCACAAGTCCAAGCTCTAGCAGTTACCCCAAGCTGGAAGAAGCAAGACACCCCAAGAGCCTCTGGAGGGAGCATGGTCTTGCGAACACCTAGATTTCAGCCCAGTGACACTGATTTCAGACTCCTGGATGCCAAAGTTCTGGAAGAATAAACTTCTATTGTGCTGAAGCACCATATCCGTGGTAATTTATTACCAGAGCTACAGTAAGTTAATATTCAAGCATAGGTAAAGGAATGGACAAGGTGAGTCTGGGGCATCTCATGTTACCAGAAAGCAAGGTAATGCTCAAAAATGACTAGGACAGGCCCAAAAGACACAGGGACCAGCTCGAAGGGCCTTCCACAGCCAAACTGAGGACAGCTAAGGATCAAAACAAACAAAGGGTATGATCAAAATATACAGGGAATATTTAAGCACTAAAAAAAATGTATTACATTTAAGACATAGTGTCATTAATCTCCTTCCAAATGCTCCCCCGCCAACACTTTGCACATACTTATCCTAGCCTATCATTTTTATCAATTTCTGAAGCAGTTCTGGAATTCCTCTTTTGAGAATGTCTTTATGAAGTATGATTAAAAAATACAGTGAATGTGGCTGTCAAATGGCATCCAGTGGGAAGGCTTGTAAAAACATTACTGTGTGTCTTCATTCACTTCATTGACTAAATCTTTCACCAGGAGATTTCTAGCTGATAAAGTCAAAATGATAATAAAAGAAATTGATTTAGGACATCGAGGCAGCCACAACAGAGCAACTAAGACACTCACAAAAGAGGACTTCCAGAACTGCTTCAGAAAGTGACAAGGTTAGGTTGAATGTGTTTGAAGCAAGGGGGAGTATTTTCAGGGGAATTAATGGCAATGCATCTTTTACTGTAACATATTTTAAAACATAACCATCTAGCATTCTTTTTTTATCACACCATGGATCAAGACTACTCTATTACAAGTCAAGTGCAGTGGGGCAGGCCTGTAATCCCAGTAGTCTGGGAAGCTGAGACAGGATGATCACAAATTCAAGGCCACTCTGGGCAATTTACTGATTTAGAGAGACCTTGACTGAAAATAAAAAGTGAAAAAAGGGCTGAGGAGGTAGCTCAGTGCAAAGCCCCTGGGTTTAACTCCCAATACTGAAAAAACAAAAACAAAAACAAAAAAACATATATATATATATATATATATATATATATATATATATCTCGATCTGCTATAAATAAGAGTCTAAAATAAAAAAGAGAAAACTATAAACAGTTGAAGCATCTTGGTGGAGGGCATAAAGGAGTTCTTTGCAGTAGTGTTGCAATGTTTTTGTAAACTTGGAATTATCTTTAAATAAAGAATTAAAAAGAATTAAAAAGTACTTTATCACTTTCATTCAAGGAATGCCCAGAAGCATTCCTCAGAAAGGTGAAGTTGGTTTACTTACATTTGAAAAGAGTCAGTAACAGTAATATCTTAAAAAATCATTGCTGTGAAATGGGAGTGGCTGCTAATGGATATTGAATACCACTTTTTTTTTTTTTTTTTGTCTTTTTGAGACAGGGTCTCGCTGTGCAGTTCAGGCTGGCCTTGGGCTCACTTTGTAGCCCAGGTTGGTCTTGAACTTGCAATGATCCTCCTGCTTCAGCCACTCAAATGCTAGGATTACGGGGAGTGCACCATCACTTCTTTTTGAAAGACAAAATGTCTAAAATTAGACTATGGTCATTGTTGAATAACCTCATGACAATAGTGAAAAACATTGAATTGTGTACTTAAAATGGGTGGATTACATAATATGTGAGTTATATCTCAATAAAGCCATTAAAATCATGACTGTTGCTTTCCTCACCCTGTACCCAACTGCGAGTCTTTATGGTTTAGAGTAAGAAAGGTAGTGACAGAATGATGAAGGCCTAGTAGCTAGCTGAGTAGAAAAGACATTTCCATCCCAGAGGAAGGACACCAAAGTGAAGAGCAATGACAAAGGAATCTTTCATAATGGCTGGAGTATGAGGAACGCGTCGTATCCTTCCGCCAGCCTCTGTAGTCGCCTCTACCCTCCCACTCTGTACACAGTCTCCGAATGACCTGAGCCTTTTCTGTGACTTCAACATCAATCCCTTGCATAGGTCGATGACTTAAGTGTGATTTTGGATTAGATTTTCCTGAAACTGAGAAAAAAATGAAAATACTGGTACCTTAAAAACTTAAACAAAAGGGAAGTTTGAGAGCTGGGGGAAGTGGCTCAGTGGCAGAGTGCTTTCCTAGCAAAGCTCAGAGTCTGGGCCCAGCACTGAAAGAAAAAAAAAGAAAAAAGTTACTTTAGCCTAGACTCTCTCCCTTTTTTTTTTTTTTTTTTTTTTTTTTTTTTGTTGTTGTTGTTCATTTGTTTGGACCTCCTGCTTCAAGGCTGCATGCCTTACAATCTTTCTCCCACTCTGCACCCACTGTATCTTCATTAACATAAACTTAATTTTATGTTTACATTACTGTGCCTCCTTGAAACTCTTCAGTGGTTTTCTTATGCCTTTGGTGGTGAAGTTCACTTTCTTTGAGCACAGTACACAAGGTTCTTCACGTTCTGGCCTCTGCCTGCTTCTTTCACACCATCTCTCTCTCTCCCACACACGGTATTTACCCTCTCTGTGCTGATCTGTAGTTCCCTAAATAGTCAGCTGCTTCATGCCACTGTGCCTTTCCCCATGTTACCATTTGGTCTGAAATGATCTTCCTATTTTTGTCAAGCTCCTCATCTTTAAATCTCAGCTTTAGCACTGACACCCCAGTCTGGGGTTCCCCAGTTTGGAGTTCCCCAATCTGATTCTAACATTCTTCCTCTTTCTCCCCTAATACACCATCCATGATTATCTCAGTACTCATTTATTTGTAGACTTTCACATTCAACTATGACCTCTCCAAGGGTAATGATCTTGTCTTTTCTTTTTGTGTCCCTACCTAATGCCTGGCACATAAGTATGTGCTGAATGTATAAACATGTTAGGCTCACTCTACCAGTGCTTATATGTAGTATCATATTAGCTGGCTCTTTGTTATTGTAATAAAATACCTGAGACAATTAACTTTAAAAGAGAAAAGGTTTGTTTTGGCTAATAGTTTAATCTATCACTGATTGACCTTATTACTTCAAACCTGTGGTGGCACATCATGACCTAAGCACCTAGGGGAACAAAGTCATTCACTTCGTATCTGGGAACAACTCCCCCCCACCAAAAAAAAGAGAGAAACAAGAAGAGACTGGAACCTCAGGGTCTCCTTCAAGGGCACAACTGCTTTAAGTAGAAGATGTCTCACTAGGCCCCATCTTGTAAAGTTGTACCACCTACCAATAGCACCAAGTTGGGCAACAAGCTTTTAACATATGGGCATTTGGAAAACATTTCAAATCCAAACTGTAGCAGTTGGCCCCAGATCATAAAGGTTCTTGTCCATCTCACAATGCAAAATGCATTTAAGTTCATCTCCAAGAGTTTCCAAAGTCTTAACAGTTCCAGCATTGCTCAAAAGTAAAGTCCAAAGTCTCTTCTTAGATTCCAGGCAAACTTAATTGTGAGCCCTGTAAAAACAAAAAAGAAAGGGCAGAGGATTTAGCTCAGTGGCATAAATACCTGCCTGACAAGCCCAAGGTCATGAGTTCAATCCCTGGTGACAAAAAAAAAAAAAAAAAAAAAAAAAAAAAAAAAAAAAAAAAAAAAAAAAAAAAAAAAAAAAAAAAAAAAAAAAAAAAAAAAAAAAAAAAAAAAAAAAAAAAAAAAAAAAAAAAAAAAAAAAAAAAAAAAAAAAAAAAAAAAAAAAAAAAAAAAAAAAAAGCGTGTAAGCAAAAACAAAACAAAGTTACATACTTCCTACATATAGTGGCATAGGATAAACATTACCATTCTAAAAGGAAAAAATAGGGAAATAGAAAGGAAAGATCAGAGCAAAACAAGACCAGAACCTGACAGGGAACATGTGAAACCCTAAATCTTCAGGCCTCCCTCTGGGGCACACCATGGTGTAAGCAGCCCAAGCATGCCGAAGTCCTACCCTTACATCTCTTTTGGCCACAGTCCACATGGCATTTTTCTTGGACACGTTTTCCATATTGCCTGCAGCTTGCCCCGGCAGGCATTCCACATTCCTGGTATCTTTCACTTTCTAGGGTCTCTGTTGCAGCTTTAGCTTCAGCTTCTCTCTCTAATGCCATACACTGTACTGTCAAGAGCTGCTTGCAGGGATGCCAATCCTGCCACACACTCTACCTGGCCCATGAGGCTTTTTTTCTTTCTTTCCCTTTTTTCCGTCTCTCTCTCTCTCTTTTTTTTTTTTTTTTTTTTTTTTTTTTTTTTTTTTTTCTTTTTGAGACAAGATTTTGCTATGTCACTGAGTTGACCAGGTTGGGCTTGAATTTGCAATCCTTCTTCAGCCTCCTGATGTGATGGTATCACAGGATTCCACCACCCTTGATTCCAGGCTTTCCTTTGAAATGTTGATGGAAATCTGCATGACTCCATAACTTTGGCATTATGTGTGTCAGCAAAAGTAGCATCACATGGATGACACCAAGGTCTGTGGGCCATTTGAGCTGCACTAGAACCCTCATGAACAATGGCTGTAGCAGCCTCTGAATGATTTACCATCAGCAGTGCCCTAGAGGGTTCCAAGAAAGCAAGACCATTTCTTCTCAAAGGAAATTCCTTATGGATGTGGTCTGGTGAATTTCTGCGATGTCCTTAAGGCATCTTTCCTACCATCCCAATGCAAAGCATTGCGGGGGCACCCCAAACCCCATAATGATTGAACCTAATCATGCTCTATCGCTGAGGTACAACCCCCTCTGTACCCCCATCCCTTTTATAAATTTTGTTTTGAGACACCGTCTCATTAAATTGCCAAGGGTGGCCTCAAACCTGTGATTTTCCTGCCTCACCTTCTCAGATAGCTAGGATTACAGGTACGTTGCGTTGCACCCAGCTCCTTGCCTTCTTTCTGACAGTACCAGCAATGGCAGATGCAACCTTCTTGGTCAGAACTTCACATCCCAACTCTTTCCACTCTGCTCCTCTTCGCTGATAATTCTCACTATGGTTTGGCCGATAGCAACCGGTAGTACCCAGGCTGCTGCCTGAACGCCATCCCACCTTGAAATTTCCTCTGCCAGATAAACCAGGTTGCCACTTATAAACTCAGCCCCCTCAGAGTTTCAGGGCATGGACATAATGCATCCATTCTTTGCCACTATGTAACAAAGCAGCCTTTAGTCTACTCCCCAATAAAATCCTCATTTCCATCTGAAACCTCATCAGCCTGACCTTTACTGTCCACATTTATATAAGCATTTTGGTCTTTTAAACTCTCACTAGATTTATTGTTTAAGTTCCATTTACAGTAATGCTAGGCTTTCCCTAACTGGCTTCTTGAAACTGATGTAGGGAAACGAAACTCCCAACCTACAATATGTCTGGTACAAGTTTGTGTTCTCTAAAATCGAAGAATAAATTTTAAGAACAACGGAGGTTAAGAGCAGAATATATTTATTGAGAGAAAGAAAGCTTCTGTCAGAGAGAGAGAGAGACAGACAGAAGACGTCCAGAGTAGGTTGCCAAAGACTGTCTTTTCTAGGGACTTTTATAGAGTAAAACCACAAGATGAGGCAGGTCTAAGGTGGGGAAAACATGGGAACTTGCAAGGTGGGCATAAGGTGGGACAAAACCATGGTCAACTAATAAGATTATTTGCTCAAGTAAAATTAATTAAATTAGGACAAATGAGGGTACAAATCACTTAGCAAGCTTAAAGAGCAGTGACTCTTCCTGTCAAGGGTTGGGATGGTGACTCCTGGCTTCCTCAGGGTGATAGAGAACCATTTAGAAAATCAGTCCTTAGAATGTGGGTGTATTTGTTTGATCTTTTGTCTTGAAACCTGGCCTACAGTGGGAGGTGTCTGTCTCCCCCACAGTTGTAGGGTATGTGGTCTTCTGCACTGGCTCCTTCGAGGGCCTACCCCTGTCCAACTGCCTGTAATATTTCTATCTAACTCAGCTGCCTGTAGCAAAACTTTCTCAAACTCCTCCTGCAAACCAGTTTCAAAGACTCTTCCACAACATTGGGTTTAGTCACAATAATAATCCCATTTCTCAGCATCAATTTGCTGTGTTAGTCAGCTTTCCGTAACAACATACTTAACATAAGCAACTCGTAAAGGGAAAGATTTACTTTGACGCAGTATTGGAGGTTCAGTCTATGACTGGTTGGCCCTATTGGTTGGGCCTGTGGTGGACCGTCATAGCAAGAGCATGTGGTGAAGAAAGCAAAGTCATTCACCTTGTGGCTGGGGACGAAAGAGGGAGAGAGAGACAGGCTGGGATCCCACTATCCCCTTTGAGAATGTGTCTCTAGTGATTGGAAGATCTTCCACTAGCCCCTACCTCTTAGAGTGTCTATCACTTGCAATACTGCCAGTCTGGGAACAAATCTTTAACACAGGGAACTTTGTGGGACATTTAAGATCCAAACTTAGCAAATATTTAATTCTCATAAGGGATATATGAAATATATTTATTTTATGAATGGGGAACAGGTTCAGGAGAATGACATGACAAATGTCAAAAACCGTATTGATAATTAGTAATACAGAAATTAAATCCAATGGTCCTAACTTGTTGTGAGCTCCTAGTTAGACAAGTAATATTAATGACTATTTTGAAATGAAACACGGGTGCACTCACTTTGGACTTGGGTTAAACTCTATCCTCAGTCCATTTTCAGAGAGTGTGTTTTGTCTCTTTTCCTAAATTTCTGAGCTTATTAACATAATTCTAGGGTGCTTATAAAAGAGTCTAGAGACTTTGTTTGTCTTTTCCTAGGAAAATATTTTTATTAATCTCTACCAGTGGAGTCTGTTTCTTTATTCACCCACTCCTTCAATGAATATTTATTAAGTATCAATCCTGTCAATGTCAGCGTACTTTATACATAAACATGAAGAAACAAAGACTTTTCAGCCATTATAAAAATTTTTCAATTTTTTTAAATTAAGGACAGGCAGTCTCGTCTAAGCATACAGCTACAAACAAAGAACAAACAATAGAGTCGTAAGTGTATGCTCAAGGTTTCATGTTCCTTTTTAAGCAAGGCATGTATAATCCTTGTATTGACAACAGGTTTCAGCTGCAATAAACAATGGGCTCCCTTATCTCAAATGTCCTAAGGCGGTGCAGGAGTTGTTTACGACTCAGGTGTTCCTTATTCAGCAGTTTTCACACAATAATGATACATTTACTTCCCTAATGCTCTACCCTCCAAAGGGTAATAAGAAATTGAAACTGTGTGCTGCTTAAATGAATTCATTTGTGTGGTAAACAAAGCCATTTATACATGCTCATGCAATGTCCATTTTACTAGAAGCCAGGATATTGTATACAACCGGCAGAATTCATCTCCTGAAATTGATTCACATTTTCTCTTGCAGGAGGGACAGAAAAAGAAAAGCAGGTGATTATAATTGCAGTTGGAAGCAGTTCTAATTACAAGGGCAGTTCTTTAAAGCTACTCTTTTGATTTTACCTTAAATTATGTAAATGGAGGAGTAAAGTTTAGTAGGAACAAAGGAAAGTGGGGAAAGGGGAGACTGAAAGTTTTATTTATTCATTCAGCAAATGCACTTGGTGCATGGAAAATACTACATTAGGCTCTGTGGAAACATGAAGGGTAGTTGGACAGGTCTGTCTTTAAGAGAGTATGATGGAGTAAGAGGTGCAGGCGCACACACACACACACACACACCCCTGTATTATCCTCAGTGATCAAACTCATTATCAAATTTTTTGCTACCTAAATTCAGAAATGAAATAGATTCTGATACTTTTTAGAATAAACCCTTTTCTACCCTAACTTTTGCAACTTGCATTCTGAAACTCAGGAATCTCAGGAAATTAGTTCCTGGATTCACGTCCAAACCGTGAACTCAAATGCCATTGAGTGTGGAGGAGTGCGAGACACCTTCCAGTGGGGTCCAGTTTCCTGGAGAACATATTTTAACTTAACCTTGAGTGGTAGAGCTTTTAATCTCCAACTTCAATACCATTTGGCAGTCCTTTTATTTGTCCCTGTATTTCCACTCCCCAAATTTTTCCTCTTCTAAAGACTGCACCACTCTTAAGACAACACAAGTTTTTTTGTTTTCTTCCGGTACTGGGGATCAAACTCACGACCCCGCACTTACCAGGTAAGCTCTCAAACTGCTAAGCTAAATTCCCAGCCCCACTGCACCACTCTTTACAAGCTCCCTACCACTTACTCCCAGCAAAAGACCTCACTTTGAGTACTTGATAGAGAAAACAGGGACTGGCAACTGTGGATGGCTTTGTTTTTCTGACCATATTCTTCCCTCCCCTTCCTCATTTTACCCATCCCTACCTCATTCCCATCTGTCTCAAAGGAAGGCAGATTAGGGTTCTCCAGAGAAACATAACCAGTAGGATATATAAAAATAAATACACATGCATATATAATGTGAATTGACTTATGTGCTTATGGAAGCTCAAGTCTCACCATCTGCTGGCAGCAAGCTGGAACCCCAGGTGTAATTCAGTTCAAGCCTAACAACCAGGGCAGCCACTGGCATAAGTCTTGGAGTTCAAAGCCCCAGAATCAGGAGTGTGATGTCCAGCAGCACAAGATAGATGGATATCCCAGCCCAAGAAGAGAGAAAAATTACTTATCCTCTGCCTTTTTGTTCTATTTGAGCCCTCAGTGAATTGGAAGACTCTCCTTCCTTCATGGTACTAAGGAAAGTTCTTTACTTTGTCTAACTGTCAATACTTATGTCTTCCAGAAACACCCTCAGGTGCACACGCACACAGAAACAATATATTGCCAGCTATCTGGGCACCCTCTGGCCCAGCCAAGTTGACAAGAAAATTAGCTATCATAGGAAGAATCCCCTACCAGGATAATTTCTTCATTTGTTCTTTGAATTTCATGCTCTCCCAAACATGTGGGTCTGTAGCAAATAGCTACTGTCTCCCCCTGCTCTGGGTCTTTGAGGCATTTCTTCCATTCCCGTTCCTCTCTCTATGTGCTTTGGGCTGCCAATAATGTGGCTTTGCTTTTCTAGGCACAAGTGAAAACCATGTCCCAAACAAAGCCAGAGTCTGTTTCAGGGTGGATATGAATCCTAGAGGACAGAGAAGTTTTCTTTGGGATGCCAGCTACAAGACCAGTGTCAGCCTGGCCATCTTATGTGGAGTGAGCCCACCTGAAAACAAGGCTAAGAAGAAACCAATGATGCCATGAAACACAGAGCTAGAATACTGACAATACTGTTTTTAAAATCTTGGATTCTCAATTATGTGAGCCAAAAACTTCCCTTTTGCTTAAGATTGTTTGAACTGGGTCTCTGTGGTTTGTTACCAAGAATTCTGATTAATTCTTCATCGATCAGTTCCTTTCATTCTCTAATAATTTGGGTCTGTCCTCTCAAAACTCTATCTCATCAGCCCAAACACACGCTCTAGATGCCACCCATCCACAAATTCCTTTGATCTTGTAGCCACTGCGTGCTCTAGATCATTCCTTCATGTCCACAGACCAGAGTCACAGATGATGTTTTCACTAATCATTTGCAAAATAAAAATAAAAAGAAAGAAAGAAAGAAAAATGACCAAGGACAATTCATTGAGTTTTTTTTTTTAAGGTAGGTTACTGAGGTGCAACTTAATAGGGTAAAATTCACTCTTTTCAGGTATACTGTTTTATGAGTATTGAGAAATGTACACAGTAGTACAATAACCACCATCATCAAGATATGGTATATTTTTATCATTCCTTCCAAAATTCCTTCTTGCACTTTTGAAATCAATCCCCCTCCAGACCCTCACAATGATTTGTGTGACTCCTAGGCTAGTTTTAAAAAGTATGCCAATTAGGTATGAATGAAATGTAAATGGTGATTAGAGAGTTCTATACAACGTGTCCTATTTTAAAGTTATTATAAAGAATCAGTTATCA
>RJWM01037814.1:0-17174 GCA_004363535.1 Dasyprocta punctata | reverse complement strand
GAGATCGAGCAGACTCACTGTATTAGTCGGCTTTCTTGTCACTGAGACATAATACCCAAAATCTAAAGTATAAAGGAAGAGAGAGTTAAATTGGATCATATTTTCAGAAGTTTCAGGCAGTATCTGGCTAACTCTAAGGCAGAAACATTATGGTAGAAGGCTGAGATAGAGCAAAGCAGCTCAGTTTATGACAGCTGGGAAACAAAACTGTTGAACAGATCTGGAGAGGAAAGGGAGAGGGGATCAAATATAGTACTTATGGTCATGCCTTCATAGCCCACCTAGGCCCACCCAGACATGCTCAGAAGTGTGCTTTATTAGTCCCTTCAATGACATCCAAGCCAATCAAGTTGGCACAATTAACTTTAACCATCACATTCCACCTCTTGTCAACTTGATACCCAAACACATCTCCTTAAACCACACTTTATCTCCAAAACTACAAGTTAATAATTCTCCCCTACATGTTGTTTCAGCTGTCCTATGTACAATGATGAATGAAGTAATACCCACAGTGTCAACAGATCCAGTATCTTAATCTGAACATGTGTCATACATCTATTACCTAAGTACTGTTGGAGGCTGAAGTAGGAAGATCAAAGGTTCAAGCATGGCTTGGGCAAAGTACTAAGACCAAGTCTTACAGCTAAAAAATAATAAAGGGCTGGGGGCATAATTCTGAGTTCAATCCTTGGTACTCCCAAGAAAATAAAACAACTTCCCCCAAAGCAAACCAACACCCAAAAACACAGTTCTAGCATTTTTTAGAAGGGCAAGTCGAAGTCTATTTTGAGATTCAAGGCAAATTTATAGCTTTGAACTTCTGTAAAAATAAAAAACAAGTTACATAAGCCCTAGATACACTGCCATTGGACAAATATTCTTATTCCAAAAGTTAAGAATAAATGGATAGAAAAGAACTATATAAAATCAAGACTAAAATACAGCAAGTCAAGCATTAAGTCTGATAGCTTGGTCTATTCATCCAGGTTACATGGTGTTTAGATGAGTTCCAGGGGTTTTGGGTGGCCTCACTTCCATAACCTGGCTGGTTGTAGTCCTCTTACTTGGGCTGGCTCCTCTCAGAGCCCATAGCTTTCCTTGGCATATAGATATTCTACTTCCCTGGCATCTCTGATTTCCTCAGGTCTCCAGTGAGTCTTTGGTTTCATTCCCAGAGTTTTACACCCTGCCCTCTCAGGGGATCCTTGTCTGACCGCTCAATCCTTCCTTTGAAGTTGGGTCAAAGTCTCCATGACCTTATAATCTTATAACTGTTACATTCTGCTTGCCAGTAAAACCAACATCATATGGATAACACCAAGATCTGCTACAGCATGGGCAGCACCTAGGCCCCCTTGAACTGTGACAGCAGCACCCTCTGAGTATCTGGATAGTAAAGCATAGCAAAATAAATACTGGAGATGCTAGAAGGTCCTTCTTGAGCAAAGACTTAGGGAATCTTTTCTCAAATGAAAGTTTTTACACTTTTATACCTTTGAACCTGCCATGAGGGGAAGGACAATATACAGTCTAGAAGGTCATACCTCTACATCCCAGCCAGATATAGTCAGAAGTGTGTTTTACTAATCCTCTCAGTGGCTCACTAGTCAATCAAATTAACACAAGCTTAACAACCACATTCACTTAGGGTATGAAGTATTCAGCTGCTGAGAATTCTAATTGTATCTCTGTCCTCAGCTAGACCTGGTGATGGTGAACCTTCTAGAGCTTTCAATGATAAACTTCCAGCTGTGGCACATGTGCCATAGGTTTGCCACCACTGGCCAGACCCAGGGAAATAACGAATTCAATTTCCCAATTTGTAAAATTGAAGATGTGAGAAAAGGTTACAGGTTATCACAAAATAGCAAGTATGGGCACTCTAGGTATGATAATACAGCCCTATGCATTAATTACATGAAGCCTGGTGGCTACCAGCAACAGTGAGATACCAATTGTCCCACACTTCAGCTGATATTGACCATAGAGAGAGCCCAAATCACCAAAGTTGCAGCGTTCTGGTTACTGAGAGGCCATAGCCACATCGTTTGATAGTTTCGCTCATTTAAAAATACTACACATAAATACACATGCACATAAAATTTCCATAGTGTAAAGATCACATTCGTTGTCCATTTAATACTTTCTGAAACAATACTCTACTAACTTCATTTCCCATGATTATTATACAAAATTCTGAGTTTTTGCTCAGTTATTCTCAACTCTGGTTTCACATTCATTAGACTATTCTGGTTAATTAAAACAAAGACTGTCACAGAAAAAAAAAGCACACTGATGTCCACACCCCTATCTTGAACTCATCAAATCAAAGCTCTGAAGATGGAGCTGAGCATCAGTACTTTGATGTTTCCCAGGCAATTCCATGTAAAGCTAGTAGTAGCCAGAGTCATTGAATTAAGGGAACTGTTTTTTCCCCCACATCACCAAAAACCACATGCACATATCCATTGCCATACAGCTGTGCATTTCCCCCTGTATGGGGTGTCCTTTTTTCTTCTCTCTTTTTGTCTTTGATCTAACAATTTATTCCTCAATGCTCAACTTTTACCTGGCCTTTCTCATTATGTTTTGATGTTTGTGGCATGCTGCCTCTGGAATCCCCTAACTCTAATTGCATCAGTCATGTAACACTTAGAGAATGTTTTCCTATGTTGTTCCTGGCATATTATGTTTAAGTCTATCTTCTCAGTTAGTGATTTTACTCCTCCCTCCAAAACAAGGACTTTGCTGTATTCCTTCATTTTCATTTCCCTCATGGAGTCTGGCATAGACTTCTTCATTTATAAGATGCTGAAAAATAACATGTTACTATTGATGAAGATACACTGCAGTTTACTCGAGTCAGCTTCCTTATGGAACCCTAACCCTCAGCTTATGATTTTGAGTGGAAATGAACCACTGTCATTTTTGTATTTCTAAGAGTACCTGGTATAGTCTTTTTTAAGCTTTTATAAATGCCTCCTCACAGGCAAATGTCTACAGAAGCCATTAGGATTCAGGTCATTATTGGTAAGCCACAGCTAATTTTTATAGCATATTTCTCCATTAGCATTTTATGTGAGATATCATCAACTCTAAATTTCAGGATTGTTGGGAAAAAGGAAGCTGAGGGTAGCACATAAATCAGCAGACAAAGCTAGAATCTAGGCCTGGGATCTCTCAACCCAGTCTTTCTTCAAAAATACCACAATCTGGCTGCTTTTTCCTTTGTAAGAAATGATCTGAGGAAAATTATATCTATACTTCATTGACATATCTGAGTGCCATTTTAGTTAATGAACAAAAGAAACCAGAGTAAGCCTTTTCAGATACCTCTAAAGCAGCCCTTGCAGAAACTGGGCCTGTTCAAGCTGCTTTAACCAAGAAGACAGAAAGGGAGGAATCACGTATCACCACATAAGAGAACTTATTTAGCGAGCTTTAAAAAAAAAATGTGATCCTGGCTCTCTCCTCATCTGATATTATAAAGTGCCAGGATCCACAAAGAGCTTGTCTTAGGAAGTAATTTAAAGGTAAAATTTTAAATCCAGATTTTAAACGGCCCGTTGGTCACAGGTTCTCTGAAAGCCAGTTGAGATTTGCCTGCATGAGGGGATGGGTCCTGGTGACAAATGTAAGCAACCAGTCTTTTTCATCAAATTCAATTGTAACATGATATAGTGGACTTCAAATTACTACCTGCTCACCAGTAGGAGGAGGATGAGTGTGGTGAGACTGACCTCTTCTCTCTCCTTATCTTAGTTATTTTTCTCTATGGCTGGAACAAAATAACTGACATCCAAATTAAGGAAGGAAAGGCTCACGGTTTGTGGAGGTTTCAGTCCATAATCAGCTGGTTCCAAGACAGAGTGGCACATGGCAGTGGGCAACAGTTTATGATGGTAGAAGACAGCAAAAAAAGCAACAAGAACAAAGTGAGGTGGCAAACCTCTTTTTGTTCCTTCTATTGTGTGCAGCCTACCAGCCCTGGGATGGGTGTAACATTCACACTGTCTTTGTGCCCTCCTCTTGTACAGGTTCAGGATGTTTAAAAGTGAGAACCCTGGCCCCCTGCTGAATTACTTAGTTAAACTTCTAAACTTCTCAAGTTGACATGAGGTATCAACCATTACAATCCATGCCTTATCAATTTGGCAATGAGACACATTCCTTAGACTGGTCTCTGGATACAAAAACATGTTTATTATTATCATTTCACAACTTGAGCATTATAACAGGTTTAATAATCCTTAAGAAACAGTATTAAGTCTATTAACATTATATTACATTAGCACCATAACACTCCTCTTTCACCAAATAACAGAATTCGGGGGCAAACTTAAGAAAATATTAAACAAAAATAGTGGGAAAATCTGTTTGAAAATAGGGGGAAATATTTCTGTTATATCTTTGTCTACTTATTGGTTAAGACCACAGCTATTCAATGAAAATATAAAGTGAATCACGTGCATGATTTAAATTTTCTATTAAGCCACATTAAAATAAATTAAGAGGAAGTGAGTGGGTGATTAATTCAATAAGTTTCATCTGAGTCAACATATCTAAAATAGTATAATTTAACATGTAATGAAAATAAAAATCAAGAGATTGTTTTCTCTCTTGTGTGGGGGTGCAGTGTCCTTGAGATCCACAATTGCAGCAGCTACATGTGACTGATTGCTACTGTACTGAAGAGTGAAGGTCCAGACACACTCTGAAATTTGAGACATCAGATAGAAATCATTGTCAACAATTAACTACCTAACATACTCCTGTGTTTTCCTTTATTTTGTGCTCTAACTCCCAGAAAAGATTACCTTAAAAGCCACGTGCTGTGTTAGTAAACCAAAAATCCCGTGCACATGTCCATTGCCATACAGCTGTGCATTTTTTCTTCTGTGTGTTCTTTCTCCTCTCCTTTTGTCTTTGCTCTAATGTTTTATCCCTCAGTATCCAACTTTTATCTGATTTTTCTCAATATGCCCGAAAGCTTGTGGCATGCTGCCCCCTGGAATCCCAAAATGCTAACTGTATCATTCATATGACACTTAGAGAATGTTCTCTTATTAAGTGATTTTAATACCAGCTTTGGAACCTTGGACCAGCTGCTGACTTCTGTGAGTCTCAGTGGTTTCAATGATAAAGTAAAGATGAAAACAGCTAACTCACCAGATAGTTGGGCAGATTAAATAAGACAAATATGAGGTAGACAGCACAGTCTAGAATTATATAATAAGCATTCAGACAATAATTCCCCCCATATTACATCCAGTATGTTTTCTAAAGGGCTTATCTTTAGATCTGAGCCTCTACTGCTTCACTCATCGGGGTCTTTCCCTTGTGATTTCTTCTGCTAAGGCAGCCCTTTCCCTAGACCTTCACAGGTGTGGCTTTTTCTTTTTTATTTATTTTTTCTTAATTCAACTTTAAGTTTTAAGGGTCACCTTCTTAAAGTCTTCTCTGACTTCCTCTTTAAGGTTTTCCCCTAGCCCGGATACTCTCTAGCCCCCAGCCTCCATTTTCTTCATAGCATGTATTAATATCTGAAATAATCTTTAATGTGTTTGTTTCTCTGCCTCCTATCTTTCACTCCCTCCTGCCCAGAAGCTCCATAAGAGGTGGGACTCTCTGCCTTGTTCTCTATTGTACTGTATAATGCCCAGCAAAAAACAGAACTCAGAAAGTGTTTGCTGAGCTCATGAGTGAGGAAAGCACTAACATAGGAAAGTTAATGTAAATGGTGCAATTCTAATGGTGGTAAAGAATAAAGCTTTTTTTTTTTTTTTTTTAACCTAGAAGGCTGACTCAGGAAGTCACTGGTGGAGAGCCAGCCTTATCTGTCAGCTGGGTTTGGAAGGAGTCAGGAAAGTTATTCTCCTGACTTGCTGCCTGTTAATATGTATCATGAACAAAGTATATGTTTGCACTGCTGAAGGCTATTCACCAGATTGTCTTATTTGTGCCCTTAAGAATAAACAATTACCCTGCATGATAGCCCAGGCCGGTAATCCCAGCACCGAGGGAGGCTGAGGTAGGGGGATCACTTCAAGTTTGAGGCCAGCCTGGGCTACATAGTGAGTCAAGGCCAGCCTGGACTACACAGAGAGATTGTTTCGGTAAAAAAAAGGAATAATCCAAATCCACTTGGCACAATGCAGTTTTGTGATATCAGAAAAGTTGGCAGCACTGGGTATAATGGAAAAAGGGTGAGCATCAAAATCAGACAAACCTGGGCTTGAATTCCAAGCTAAGCATACCAAGCAAATTATGTAGATATCTAATCCAGTTTCCTAATCTGTGAAGCTTTAAATGATTACTAGTTCTCTGCAGTGTTTTTATGAAAATTAATTGAGGTAATATATGAAAGTGCACCTACAAGACTCAATGAATTATAGCTATCAATATTATCATTTTGGACAGCAGATTATATGTCCAGAATATGCTGATCAATCTTTGCCTATTTTGTGGGTAAGCAGCTTTTATTTAAGGTTCTGATATTTCTCTCACACATTTCCATGTCATGTAACCACTTGTTACTGAGAGGCTGGGACTCCAGACTGACACAGAGAGAGGGAGAAACGGTGAGTATGAACTGTTTCAAGCCAAATCTATGCCAAGCATGAAAGATAACAATATAGACTTCTAAAAGGGACAGTTTCTGGTATATTTGAATATGAACCCATACATGAGACTTCTCTTCTTTCTATGACGAGCTTTTTGTAGCTACAGGCACAGATAGCTAATCTGTGTTCAACATTATGGGCTAAAAGAGAACAAAGAGAAGGGTAGAGAATCCATTAGTCTGAACATATTTTACTTGTTGGTAAAACAGAGCGCTTGAACCAGCATAGCTGAAATAGTAAGGAGACTCACTCATATTTGAAAATTAGACCACAGCTGATTTCACTCATTCTTCTAATGCAAGCCCTGTAGAAAAGAAAGCCACTCTAAAAAGCTTAGACCACTGGACACTTAATTATAATCTCACATTAATATTAATAATGGCAAGTTATCATTGACTTTGGGGCAGGCATGACATGAACAGTATTTCTATTCTTTCAAGAACTATGTAGGAAAGTTATATTGTCCTCATTTTGCAGACAGGAAAAGTAAGGCTCAGGAAAGTTCAATGGGTTGCAAAAATGTGGGAGCCATGATTTGAAGTACAGTACTCTGGGTTCCAAAATCCTGTGTATTTTCCAATTCATAGACCAGAGCTGCACCTTGCTGGCAGTGCTAGTGGAAAACCTGGGTCCCCACAAGGTATAAACCCTTAGTCTCTTAAACACAAACTACAGAGGTCCCAATAAAAACCATCACCTAGTTATACTGTACATGGGGGAGCAAATCATACTTCATTTTCAAGTAAAATCTTGGTCTTTCTGACTATGTCTCACTGGGTGACATGAACAGCACTCTTTCATTTGGACAGTGGCCCTCCTCAAATGACTCTTCTGTGTTGTTTTAGAACCAAAACCTCCAAAGGTAAGGATGCTTAGGAAAGTTTTTGAAAGACTTATGAGGACAGATCTGCATGAGGCAAAGACTGGTGAAGCCGTTGAGAGACTGGCTGGGGAGCTAACCCAGGAAGGAAGGCTATGTCCTTCAGCAGCATGGTTGATCTCTCTGAGAAGGGTGCAAGTTACTCCTATAGTTAACCCAGCTGCTGTTAGGGGCTTGGCTGGGTGGTCTTGATGCAGGGCCCTAGAGACAGTGGATTTTCACCTGGGAAGCAGGTAAGGTGTGCACAGGTGTCTGCAAATCCTCAGGGATTGCATGTAAAATGCTTGTGCATTCCACGAGAAGCCCCTTTCCCCCTCATGGGGAGAAAACTCAACAGCTAATTCTCAAAAGGACTCACAATTCCTACTTTTTAATTAAAAAATTAGAATTTTTATCAGTACATGTTGGCAGAACATAATGATTACATTCACTGTGAGGAGTTGATACACGTGCATAACACAACTTAATTCTTTCCTTCTCCTACCCTTCCTCTTCCTCCTCCTTCCATCTCTTGCTCCCCTTCTTATTTGCAAAAGATCTATCTCCCTGGGCCCTTACTTAAAAAAAAAACACTAAAATTAAAATTTTCATGTTCATTTTCCTTTGCAGTGTACAACACATTTACCCCATTAAATTACCGTAAATTTTGCAGAGCAGACTGAGGCTCAGAGAGTAAGTGTCTTGCCCAGGGTTGCACGACCAAGGAACGGGGCTGTATGATTAGTAGCATTCCATTGGTCTAGAGACTCAGGAGGGAAAATCTTGCCAGCCAACCCTTTGAATGAAGACAAAAGACTCCATCTAGATTAATAATAACACTTCCAACCATTTTCAAGTTCAATCACAGAAAATTCTAAATTGGTCGTTACAAGGGAAATGTGGATTGCTTCCCCGGGATACAGGCAGAGGTCACTAAAAGGATATTTTCCTATTCCTAGAGCCCGAATTCTAACCCTTGCCTTCTCTTTGCAGGCTGGCTTCCAGGAGGAGTCCACGGTGTAGCTCGGGTTCCAGTGGGAGGCTACTCACCTGCGCCGCCCCGCAGGCTGGAGGTGAGGGTCTGGAGGAGCCACACCTGGGGGAGCGGGTGTCAGCGCAGGTGTCACTAAACTTTCCCCACCAGTGCGGGAGGGAGGCCAAGATGGAGTTGGAAGACTCCCGGAGCTGCCTCTCAGCGCACCACCTGTCGGAGCCCCTGCGCCCTCCCCGCTATTACCACACCGCTTTTCATTTTGACATAAACAATGCACATTCAGAGACTCTCACAATCGGGTAGAAACTCGGACTCAGGGGCGCACGTGCAGGTGCAGTTCACGGACCCTAAATGGGCGCCCGGTGCAGCGTATAAGCTGGCGTGGGGTGGCAAACACCTTCGCGATCTTCCGATCAGGGACCCCGAGGCTGACTGCGGTCACAGCCCGGGAATTCCCATGGCTGCGGGCTGCGGCTTCGCCGTTGGCGTTTCCTCCGGCAGCCCGCGCCCGCCGCCGCCCTCACCTGGGTCCCGCGCGTGGCCTCGAACCAGCAGCCGGGGACAGCGCCCGCCCGCCGCGGTGTCGGCCCGCCTGGGTACTCACTTCTGCTGGGGAGCAGAGTCTCCTATCAGGCCGGGAGCACTCGCCGCACGAGGACGCAGACACCCATGGCGTGTCTAGCAGTTTCCTGGACAGCCAGGAAAATCCAGAAAGCGGGAGAGTGGCTGAGTAAAACAGAAAAAGGAGGGCGGGGAAAGCCCAGCCCAGAAGATGGGGAGTCTGGGGAGGGCAGCCTGCGCTCCCGCGTGCTCAGCCCGGGCGCCTCTGAGAAGCTGCGCTCGGTGCACTTGTTCACTCTTTCTTCATTTGAGGAGGAGCTAGTGTTACAACATTTCTCTTCCTTGCTGGAGGCAAAACAGTGATTTTTCTCCAGCGTATAAAATGTCCAGAGCCTGCCAGTTTCGCAAGGTGACAGTGGCAGCGGGGGGAGCGGGAATGCAGAGAAGACGTGGAGAAGAAATCACTGGTTCCCCCGAGGTCGGCTTTGCAAGTCAGGGACATACATCTGCCATTAAAACTGTACCAAAAAAGAAATAAAACAACAATAAAAACGTCGAATGACCTCAAGGCGGTATTTTTCCAGGCAGCCAAGGCGTCGAGAGTTGGTGTTAAAATTCTTTCCGTATTTCTGAACGACCCTGAGCAGCAGCTTGATCGTACTGGAGAAGGGCCGCGGGGTTCGAATCCCACCTGCCAGGAGAAGGAGGCGATGGAAAGGGGGCAAAGGAAACAGTCGGCGACCCAAAGAGGTTTTGCTTTCTTTTTTAATACCCCAAGTCAAAATGTTTAAGGTTTTGCGTTTTTACTCTGCCACAATCAAAATCACACAGAAACATAGGTAGTACCTAAGTAACCTACGCTTTTATTGTTTTCCACAGATGTAGAATTTATCTTTTCTAGTAAGGGTGTATGTTCTGAATTTTATCTCAATTTTGATAATAACCCACACACAACTACCATCACTTTTTCTCTTGCAAAACCCATCGTATTTCCTCCTGCAAAGAAAAAAAAAAAAGTATGGAAACAAATACTGCCCGAATCAAATAAATAGTTACCCGGAGTAAGTACTTTGCTAGTGTCTGATGCCATTCGTTAATATTACATCTGACTGTTATGTAACCCAAAGAGCCACCAAGACCTATTTTAAACAAAGGCTATTGGAATACTGGGCTTTTCATTTTTGATTTGACTACCACTTTGTAATAACTGGCAAATCACATTCAGCAGTGGATACCTGCCAAGCCTCAGGAAGCTATGAAAATCCCATGATGCTTTGGTGATCTTTTTGGATTGGAAGCCCAGAGGCACCAGAAAGGACACAGTAACCTAATACTTCCTGTTCAATAACTTGCCTTTCTACACTTTAAGCCACAGACTCTGGTTTTCTTAGCTGATAGGGGCTGCCTCTTTCATGTACAGCCTGTGCATGCTTCCTGCACTGATGGAGGTATATTTACTTATGAGTGTGAATAAAGGTATACAACTCACTTACTTTCAAAACCAGTGGGTGACATCATCAGTGGCAGAGTACACACACTTCTGATGTCATAGTGAAATTATATCCCCACAAACCCATCGTCAAGCTGAAAATATTTTAAAGTGAAAAATACATTTACAGAACATCATAGCTTAGCCTAGCCTTCCTTAAACACACTCAGAAGCTTACATTAGCCTACGTTTGGGCAAAATTATCTCACACAAACTTTGTTTTAGCAGAGTGGATGTACAGGTATGTTTTTGAATCATTAAGAGTTGAAAATTTTAAATAAAACCTTCATGGTCTGGGGACTGCCTGTATGTGTATATGACCTTTAAAAAGCAGAGGATTATTCAGTCCTATAGCTTTTTTTTTTTTCTAATCAGACACTTTCAACAAATAGTTAAAAAAATCACCTTAGGTAACTCTAGCCTGTGGCTCTTGGATGGCAGGAACATTGCTCTTCCTGTTTATGGCTTCCATTTAGCAGTTTGGTTCATCTGCACTTGTAGTTTATAGATGGGGACAGATTGGTCTTTGAGTGACTAATTCACATGTCCCTAGGAGGGAAGGTCAAAGCTGGTTTTCTGATAGGATGTGCACTGTCCCTAAGCCCCGCCGCATTCACTGCCAGTGAATTACTATGCTGCAGTTTCACTGAAATAACGAAGGAAGTTGGTGCTGATTCTCATTCTGTTCTCTGTGCCATAGTTGTTTTTCATTGTCTGTTTGTCTAAACACTGGCACGCTCTGCCCCTCTTCTTGTGTTCTCTTCTTGCTCATTTCTGTATCGGTCCTGGTGGACGTGTTTTTCCTTTTCACAAACATAACTCCTCCAGCTGAGCCTTGGACTCCATGTCTACTCGTTCCCTCCAAGACCTTGTTCCATGACTCAGTAGAGGAAAGAGCCTAGGCACTCTCATCAGTTTGGGTCTTTGCTATTCATTTAGCTTCTCTGAGCATCATTTAATCAGTGTAAATGGGACATGGTAACATATGCCCCCCAAATCCAGAAAGAGGAATAGTATAGTTGACAGCACATACAGAATGCCTGCAGTGTGATAGTAAAGTTATAAAACATTTTCCTTTTTTCTCTTCTCCTTCTTTATACCTTCCTTGCTTGTTCAGTCTTTTCTGCCCCAGCAGCTTCTTCAGTCCAACCTACAACATTCTCACCTCTACCCTGACCCTGATAACCTTTTGAGTGACTTCCCAATTTAATTCCATCCTCCCTCCACTGGTCAAAGTTAGTAAGAATGACCTACACCCATCAGCTTTCTTTACTTATTTCCCTCTCAAAGCTTTAACTGCATAGTACTCACCCTTTGCTGTATACCAGCATCACTGGAAGGAATGTTCAAATTGTACTGCATCTGGGTATCACTTGGAGAGCTTCTAATTCAAGAGGCTCAGGGTGGAGACTGACATTTCTTTTTCTACAAAGGTGTTCAGGCAGCTGCCTTTAATCCTCCCCTTTCCTGCCTGACTTTCTCCATACTACTCAACTGCTCTCTATTGGCTATTTTTTGGCACCAGGAATCAAACTCAGGACCTCGTGCTTGCTAGGCAGGCACTGTGCCACTGAGCTCTATCTCTGACTCTTCAATTGCTCTCTAGGATGGGATGATCAGGCCGTTTCCCAGTCTTTGCTCTTCCTGCACAACCTCCTGCCTTTCCTGTGTTTTTTTTTGGTTCTGTGTTTTATTGTTTGCTTTTGCCATAGCCTCTTTTATTTCTTTTCCTTCTTGAATGGAGATAGTTTTGCTCTTGGTCCTTAATTTTTCTCTTTAAAAGATGTTATAGTTTAACCATAAAATGTTCCTCCAAAGTCTCATGTGTTTTAGAGGTGTTGATTGGACCATAGGGGTACTCATCAGTGTATTGATCCACAGCTAAATGTGTTGTGATGAGGTGGGGCCTGATTATAGGAGGTGAATCACTGGGGAGTGTGACCTGAGGGTACAATTTTGTCCTCTGCTCTTCCTCCTTTACCTCCTCTTTCTTCTCATCTTCTCTGTCTTCTTCTTTATCTCTTTCTCCTCTTCCTTCTCCTTCTCTTTCCTTCTCAATCTCTCTCTCCTCTCTGTCTTTAATTTTTTTCTCCTGGTAGCCATGAGATGAACAGATTTTCTCCACCATGCTGTTTCTGTCTCATAGCCAATGAACCTTGGACTGAACCCTCTGAATATATGAGCCAAATAAACCCCTTCTCCTTTAAATTGTTGATTCTGGGTATTTTGTTCCAGCAACAGGAAAATGAACATTTAAAAAAATTACCTTCCCTTCTTAGAAAAAGTTAAATGCTAAAAATATCAAAATAAACAAAGATCACCCCAATCACATTACTATACCTATACTATAAAGTAAAAAATTAATCCAATACATACATACTCTTTCTCACATCTAATGCCATCTTCAGAGGAAATCATCATTAATAAGTGGGTGTATATCTATCCTTTTTTTGTATATATGAGCATACATATATTTTAGAACTCAAAGCACAATAATTTCTATGGCTTGTGTTTTTAATGTTTAATGTTATTTTATATGCTATGTTACTACCTAGAAATTTATTCCATTTTTTCTAGTGGCTATGTAGTTTATAATTTACTTTTTCATTCTTCCCTTGTTAGATCTTTTATAGTCAAACTGCTGCCCTGATTATCTTTGCATGTGTCTTTGGATATATTCTTAAAAATGACATGCCTGAGTCAAAGAAAATGATCATTAAAATTCAATAGTTACCAAGTCAATCTCCAAAAATGTAGTTGAAAGTTCTAAAAGTGAGGTTACTGAGTTGTTCAGTAGCAACATTTAAGTTTTTCGTATATGCTGTCAAATTTTATACTCAAATGCTTATTAATATGTATTCATGCCAAGTATGTTTTCTCACCTCTTTGCAAGTACTACACTAGACTTTGCAAATTAATCTTTCCAGTTTGATAAGAAAAATATGATGAGAGCTGTTCCAAGTCAGTCTTATGGTTTTTCATTAGGCTGAGTTCATTGGCTTATTATAATCGAGTTTTTCCTTTATGTTATGACTGCTCAACCCTAGTCCTACTTTTCAGATGTTTGTCTTTTTAAAGTTAATTTTGGAGTCTTTCATTAGACATATTAATATTATTAAATGTATTTTACATTTTTCTCCAGTCATATTTCCCTTGATATTGTTTACGGAGTATTTCATTGCATCAAGCTTTAAATTTTCATCTCATTAAATCTATTCATGAAATCTTCTGAATTTTCTTTCTCCTTTCTTTTTATATATTACTGATAGGAATGTTTTTAAACTAATAGATCTTTAATTATTCTAGGATTCATTTTTAATTATAACTAAAGTAGAAAGTTAATTTTCTACTGAATACATAGTTGGTTATTCTGTTACAACTCACTAAAAAAACCCCAAGACTTCTCCATTGGTTTCTTGCATTATACTCCACACATTGCTTTTCCATATGAGTATCCTTGTTCTGGACATCATTCTATTTCTTTCAGATACCTATGGTATGCCAAAAATGGTTTTGATTACTATAACTGTAAAAATAGTATATTCTGGTATCTATTAATGCAATTTCTTTCCTTGCAAAAATTTCACAATAAATGCAATATGTTTATTCTTCATGAATTTTTCTTTGGCATTATTTAATCCTCACACATTAATTTGGGCACAATTGAGATTGTTAAGGCATTAGTTCTTTCCAACCAGGATATATATCTCTATATTTTGAAAGGGTCTGTTTTAAAACCTTCAAAATTATCCTGAATAGGTCCAGGACTTGGCAACTGCCCCACTGGAAGAATCCAGGTGACTGGCCCCTCCCTCTACACCATGGAACTGTCAACCAGTCTGGAAAGAATCCATCACTTGGCAACTAACACCACTAGAGAAATCCATGTGACTCCCCTACATTGGTGGGACTGGGCAACTGGGGGAAACACCATCCACACAGTAGGACCCAGATTAGGGTGCACACAATGGGAAAGGCAAGACTAATGGGATAGAAAAGTCCAAAGCATCAGCCAACAGGAGGTAAATTAGGTGAACCAGCGTTGTGCTTAGGGACAAAGACACACGGAATAGAAGTGAGTGGAGCTGCTCATTTTTTAAAATTTTTATTTAGTTTTATCTTGTTTTATTTTTGTTTTTATCTTATTTTTGTCTCCTTTTCCTTTTCCTTTTCCTTTTTTCTTATTTTTCCCCCTTTTCCCCTCTTTTTTCTAAACAGCTGGGGAGAACTCTAACCACAGAAAACTAATCACATCCCCCAAACCAAGAGATCAAGTTCAGATAATCCCTCAATCACTCCTTCATTCTTTATTTTCTACCCTCTTCTCTAGTTTCCCAAACCTTGTGTGATCATTATTTGTCTTCCAGCCTTGCTTTTATTTTCTTTCCAGTTACTTTTGTTTTACACACTATCCTCACTAAATTTTCCCATCACAGGGTAAAATCACTCTTCCAGGGGGAAACAGTTTGCATATAAATTACTAATTTAATATCAGTTTTGTTATATAACTGTAGACTTCACACCTATGTAAAGTACAAAAACAGTGGTTACCATAGTTCATCAGTTTCTAAACTGTGCTTGATGTTATTGTTATTGGTAATTATACTAGGATTGCATATCTTTTGTAATCAGTTGTTTTCCCTTCTGTAACAATACTTGGAAGTTCTGGGGCAATAAACTCACCACAGTCCAACACCAAAGGACCACTCTTAATTAATTGGGAAGGTAGATCTCAGGATAGACACAAACCAAGAGACTCCTGCATGAGAAGACATTCCTGAAGAACAAACTTATACTAGAGAAGCCTTGATATTAGTGATATAGCTACCTACTGAAAAAACTCACAAGGATCCACACAGAAGACAAAATGCATTTTTTTTGTAATAGAAAATGACAAGACACAGAAGCAAAATGCAATCTCAGACCTCCAGCCAACCCAGAAGAAGTCCAAGGGACATAAACATAGTGGAAATTGGAAGACACACCTAAAATTTCTGAAATGATAGCAACTGCGTATTTCAAGCCCTGAAACAAAACAACTTACAAACCAGATCAACACACCCTGAAAAACTGTCTTTCAAAATTAAGGGAGATAAAAGATACTTTCACGACAAAGAACAACTGAAGAAATTCATGACCACCAAACCAACCTTACAAATTAAACTGAAAGATGCTCTAGATAGAGATAAAAATAACCACAGTCCCAAGAAAAACAACAGAAAGAAACTACCAGGCAGGGCAAGAAAAGCAGGGAACCCACAGTGGGAAAATAACAAGACAAAGCTGGAAAAAAAATAAGCCAATACATACCAGTTATAACCATCAGTGTAAATTATCTCAATTTACTAATTACAAGAAACAGATTGGCAGAATGAATTAAGAAACAAGATCTAACTATATGCTGTGTACAAAAAAACACATTTAACTAAAAAAGAGACTCAGACTGAAAGTCAAACTACCCCATGCAACAGGAACCCAGAAAAAAAAAAAACTAGTGTAGCTATTCTGTTTGTAGATAGTGTAATCGTCAAACCAAGACTGATCAGAAGAGATTAAGAAGGTATGCTGGTAAACACATATAAATGTATGCATGTATATGTATGCTAGATCGATAACTATACTACGAATCTCTGTTCATCGAAAAGAATTTGTGCTGTCATTGTTTGATTGATCACTTTTGTGCCTAAATTTTATAACTTGAACAACTTTGAAGACAACAATATGCAATGTATTAACTAACATTAATTCCCTATGTTTTTTTGAAATTCTGTATCATTTCTATCCTTTTTTTTCTGTTTTGCTTTTTTAAAAATAAAAAAAAATTTAAAAAAAGAAGGTCACTACATGCTTGTTAGGGGAAATTTTCAAAAGGAAGAGATAACAATCACAAATATATATGCACCAAACACAGGAGCACAAAACTATATAAGACAAATATTAATAGATATGAAAAATTAAATAAATAATAATTGTAATGGGGAGCCATGATACCCAATTGTCACAACAAGATAGATCAACTAGACAAAAGACTCAGCAAACTGAGAAAATAACAGAACTGAACCAAATTTTTGAACAAATGGACTTACTCGATGTTTACAGAGTGCTCCACCTATTTTTTTTTTTTTTTTTTTTTTTTTTTTGCGGTACCGGGAATTGAACTCACAGCCTCGCGCCTGCCAGGGCAGGCACTTAAGCCACTGAGCCAAACTCCCAGCCAGAGTGCTCCACCTAAAAACATCAGAATATACTTTCTTCTAGGGGCACATGGGAAATCTCTAAAACAGAGCCTATCCTAGCCCACAGAACATACTTAAGTAAATGGAAAGAAATTGAAATTACCCCATGCATATTATTTGACCATACTGCAATGAAATTGGAAATCGATGGCAAAAGAAACTGCCAAAACTTCATAAACACATGGAAATTGAATAACACTCTCCTGAACAACCAATAAGTTGCAGATGAGATTAAAAAAGAAATTAAACAATACCTACAATTGAATGAAAATGCAGATACAACATACCTGAACCTGTGGGATTCAATGAAAACTGTCCTATGAGGGAAATTTATGACTGTGAAGTCTCACATCAGGAAAACAGAAGGAACACAAGTAAACAACCTAATGCTGCACCTGAAGCTTCTAGA
>RJWM01037813.1:0-17175 GCA_004363535.1 Dasyprocta punctata | reverse complement strand
CCCGGACCCCCTGCCGTGGCCTCCCCTGCCCGCTGTCGCTGTCACTGCACAGAGGGACAGGACCACGGCAGTGTGGGGTCCTGGAGGCTCCCCTGGGAGGCCGGGCCTCTCTACACCTGGAGAAACTGAGGCCCACACAGAAGGGGCTGGTCCGAGTCAGCATCTCCAGAGGAGGCTGCAGCAGCCCCACAGCTCAGCCCCTGCCCCGGACCCCTCCCAGCAGCTCCCTCACTCACCGTGCCCAGCTGGAGGTCGTGACTTTGGGGGGCTGCGTGGCCAATGTACAGGGGGTCCTGGGGTGGGATTAGGAGGTGAGGGGCAGGGCTCTCTGCTCCCCACTTCAGCAGCTGCTCCTCCCCCTTGCTGGGCCCCAACATCTCCCTCCGCCTTGACCCCACCCTCATGCTAGGACAGGGCCCTGCTGGGTCAGGAGGGAGGGCTTCCCGGACAGCCCGGGAGGAAGGAGGAGCTGGGTCCCTATCCACCTGTCCTGTCCCGGGGGTCTCCCTGTCTCTCACACTTGGGTGTTTGACTCTGTAGCTCCACTCAGTTACCCACATACCTGGGGTCCCCTGCAAGGAGCGCTCCTGTCAGAGAATTTGGAGACTCAAAAATATTTATGTCAAGGAAAGGACTTCCTCACCTGGGACTGGGACCACCAAACGGTTACTGGGCTCCGACCACAGCTGGGGTTTGCTCCTGTTGTTGCCGTAGCACCTGAATGACCACCTGTGGCTGGAGTTTACAGGGCCCACAGGGAACAGAGCCTGGACCTGCCCATTGGGAAGCTGCTGTGAGTCCAGGTCCAAGGGGAGCTTGTGATCTCCATCCTTAGTCAGAATGAACCTGTCAAATCCCAGCTGTGAGCCACACTGCAGGGTCACGTTCCCTCCTGAGGTCACCACAGGCCTGGGCAGGGCTGAGAGGCTGGGTTTGCTGTAGACTCCTAGGAGAGAAGGAGGCAGCGTGTGAAATGGACTCACACCTCCCACACTGTCCCCAGGGCTGGGCTGTGAGAGGGGGACACCCCTGAGAGTAGACCCCTTCCTGAGGGCAGAGCCTGGGGCTGGAACCCTGAGTGTCCTCTCACCTGTCACCACCAGCTCCAGGGGGTCACTGTTCTCTGACTGACCAGAAGGGGTTCGGTAGTAACAGTGATATCGCCCTGCATGGTACTGGGCCACGAATGGGATGAAGAACTTGGCCTTGTTCCCCGGCTCAGGTGAGGTCCGTGTATCTGAGAATGCTCCTCTGCCCTCTCTGAACAGATGGTACTGCTGGGCCTCCAGCGTCCCCTCACACCAGAGGGTCACAGGTTTCCCCCATGGTATCACAGATCCTGGCTGAGCCCAGAGCCTGGGTTTGGGGAGGGTCCCTGCAGGGAAATCATAGCTGGGTCCCAGGACCTTCCTCCTCCCCTCAGATCCCAGCTCTCAGCCCCAGGACCCTCCAGACCTCCCAGCTCCAGCCCACACCTGCAGGGCTCCATCCCCACTGCCCAGGGGTGGCCCCTTGTCCCCAGAAGGAGGAAGAATCCGGAACAGCTGGGGACACACTCACCTGCCTGCACTGGGGTCCTGGAGCCCAGACTGAGCCCTGGAAGAAAGTACCCTGTGAGAGGTTTGCCCTGGAGCCTGAGCAGGTCCTCTGCTCCCCGGAGCCTCCTGAACCCTGGGCCCACTGTGGGACCAGGGCCTGGCTGTGGGGTAGGGTCCCTCCCAGACCAGCGTGTTCCCTCTCCTCTTCCCGTCTCACCCAGGCTGAGAAGGACCACGAATGTGGGGATCATGGTGTCTGCAACCACTGATCACAGCTGTGTAGATGCCAGGATGTTCACACAGACAATCAGGGTGTGGCAACTTAGGGTTGGGTTCTGCTTGTCACAGGTTTGGCATGCCAGCAGCCCCACAGGAAGGAGAACTGCTCTTCCCAGAAGCCAGGCTACTGTTTCTCCAGGGCATGGGCCTGGGCAGGCAGGAGACAGGCGCAGGGTTTGCCCTTCCCTCCGGGTCCTCCTGATCTGTCCTCACCACACTGAGGGTCAGGATGCAGCAGCAAATGCCGTGTCCTTTTCTAGCCATGTTCTGCTGACCAAGTCCAAACATGGAAGGAGGACATTTTCTAAGAAAAGGTCGCAGCATAAAAATTGACTTTGTGGGAATGGGTTAATGGTTCTTGGGAACTACTGTGTTAACTTGTGCTCTTATCCAGTTCAAAAAATTTCTCTTCTTTCTTTCCCATGCTTAAAATCAGTAAACAAAGTGCAGACTCCCTAAGAACAAAAGGATAGCTAATAAAATGTTTTTCTACTATTAATGGTGTAGTGGTCTGATACCGACTCAGACCGATGAGGCCAAGGCCAGAGTAGAAGTTTGAGAGCTTTTGATGATAATAATAAAAACCAGCTGGCTGGGGCTGCCTGGGAACCTCCACACAGAGGGGCTAACATGCTACTGTGTTTTGTCTTTTGAGAGAGGCAAGGTAAATAACACATGCTTGCAGCTGTGAGAACATCACAGGAGGATAGGGAGACTAAATCATAGCTGAATATGGTTTTGTGTTTTGCAGGCTTTTAGCTAGGGTATCACAATGGAGCATTTAGAACAATTCAACCCCCTATAGTACATTAGACCTCGCTAAGTCAAAATTGATATTTTAAAACAATTATTGAGATTTTTTCCCCATAGGAAAATGTAGAAAGTTGATTGAACCAATTTAAAACCAATCAGTAATCTACTAGTAGCCAAAACACACTTCAAGGTCTTTACCTAAGTATTAACTTTCTGCCTATGCTGACAAATCATGTATACTGATGAATCATGTAACCAGAGAAACCATGTAACCATAGAAACACCTGTTGATCTCATTCTTGTTATCTAAACTTTCAACCTTTGCCAGAAAAGAAGTACAAATTATTCTGTTAGAGTTTCTAAGAGTGTAATAGTAGTACTAGCATTATTAGTAGTAGAAGCAATAAACGAAGCAGATTCACGCAGTCTCTGAGCTGTCTGTGTGTCTGTTCTCCACGCGCCGACGCTCAGCCCACCTTTGGGGACTCTGTGGACCTAGCCCAGCTGGACCGCGGCAAGCAAACACTCCCGGCGTCGCCCCGAGCTGCCCCTTCCGGGGGACGATGCCCAGGGCTGCTCCTTCCTCTCAGAGCCTCCCACGGGTCTCCTCCCTCCCTCAGCCCGTCCACCTGCACAGCATGGTGCTCCTCACTGTGGCCGTCCTCCCCCAGCCCTGGAGGTGCTCTGGCAAGACGCAGGCTCCTGCTGCAGGTGGAGGAGAGCAGAAAGCCACTGAGCGCTGGCTGTGCAGCTCACCCGAAGCTTTGTCCCGGATTTTGGGGTCGTTTTGTGTTTTAGGTTTTGAGCATCAAACCAGAGGCCTCACGCATCCTGGGCGTGTGCTTTCCCACAGAGCCACGCCTCCAGCCTCATGCTGCGGTGTGTGTCCCTTGGTTCCAATATGAAGCCCTGCGTTCAGTGTTTTATGGGAGGCCGGTGTCTTAGCTTTGATTACTGCATGATAATACCTGGAAAAGTTCAAGGATGAAAGGTTTATTTCCGGTCATTATTTCAATGTTTCAGTCGTGGCCAGCTCCACTGAGTTGGGGTTATGTTGAAATAGAACTGTTACGGCTGAAGGAAAGGTTTAGTGGAGGAATGGGAGGAGAGAGAGGGAGACAGAGAGGAAGGAGAAGGAGGAATAAAAAGGAGAGATAGAGTAAGAGTGGGAGAGAGAGAGGGAGGGAGACAGAGCGAGTGAGAGATTGACTGTTCGATCATGACCGTGCTTCTGCTGCCAGGACCCCGATCTGTTGGATGGTGCCACCCACATTCCGGTGTGTCTGGTCTCTTCTTTTGCTGCTGCATGTGTCAGTCATCTCTGGAAACGCCCCCATAGATGTGCCCATCATGCACCTTACTAATTTTCCTAAGCATTTCTCAACCCAGTGAGACCGAGAAGGGACACGCAACCCCACAGCAAGTCAAGAGGGATGGGCTCCCTCAGAATCGGAGCGGTTCCCTGTCACCTCCGTGTTTAAAGGACACTGCTGTATGACTCCCCTATCCAAATTACAGGCACAGGTCCAGAAGCATAAAAACCAGGATCGTGAGGAGACGCTTGAGTCCCACGTGCCCACGACATCATTCACAGCAGCCAAGACAGGAAAACAACCTGCGCGTCCACGGGTAGACGAGGGGCCAGGAGATGGAACAGCCTTACCCCTCGCAAAAGAAAGGAGTTTCGCCCTCGGTGACAGCGGGGGTGGTTGTGGGCACTGAGCCTGTCACAGAAGGACAGAGGCCGCACGGTGTGAGGTCGGAGGGCAGGATGGGGCCGGCGGGCTTCGGGCGGAGGAGAGCGGGGAGACACCGTGGGGCGGGCGGGAGTGAAGTCCTGTCACCCACGGTGAGCGAATGCTGGGAGCTGCTGCGCCGCACTGTTCTCACCCTGAGGGGCACTGTTTTGCAAACTTAGCAGTTTGTTAGGAAAGATTATACGTTAAATGTTTACAAAAAGGGAAAAAAATATTTATTGAGGTCAACACGTGGCTGAAACAAATTACAAAGTATAAAAGTGAAACAAATTATTAACTGAATATTACAGAATACATCACAGGGAGAACAGAAATGGAAACGGAAGAGATAATAAATACGCACAGGAAACCGGATGAAGTGAGTAGCGAGATCCCTATCACAGCTTTAAAAGGAAAGAAAGCAGAAGGACGTCGGGCAGTGCCACCAAGATAATGGTTGATGATTTGACAGAGATGGAGGAAGAACGGGAAGTAATGCTTATCTTGGATCTGCAAAGACCTTCAGAGGCCGGGGTGGCGAGGGCTTGGTCCCAGCCCGGTGTGGGCTCGGGTCCCTGGGCCGTGTCCCTGAGGGGGGCTGTGAGCCTGGCCCAGCCTTCCTCTGCTCTCTTCCTGGCTCTGTGAGGGAGCAGCTTTGCTCCACCTCGAGCCCAGCCTCACATCCAGCGTGGCAGCAGTGGGGCAGCAGTGGGGCAGCAGTGGGGCAGCAGCGGGGCAGCAGTGGGGCAGCAGCGGGCCAGCTGGCCAGGGGCAGAGATCTGTGAAACCAACCCGCAGAGCCGATTCTTACGCCTTTGTGTTGATTTTCTCAGGTGCTTGGTCGTGGCAAGAGAAAGCTAGTATAGCACCCTACTGTGATTTTGATTTTGTCTCCCTGCTGATTAGGGATGTGAAAGTGTTTTTTGCATACCTGCCAAGCCTTTATACGTCTCTTTGGAAATGACCACTGTTGTGGTTTATGTCTGGATGTCCCCTCAAAGCCTCATGCAGTCATGGGGGTGGGCTTCTAGGGTTTGTGATTAATGGTCCAATGATGGGATTATGGGTGTGAGTGCTATACCCACCCTTGGATGGGTAGATTGCCTACAATATCAGGGACAGAAAGATTCTTCTCTCTCTGCTCTTACCATTTTGCTTTGCTTTTGTTGCTTTGTTGTTTTCCAGCACCATGAACTGTTTGTTGCTCCTTTGCCATGAGCCACCCTGCTTTGCACCCAGCTGATTATGGACTGAAACTGCCACAAAGTGTGAGCCAAATAAACCTTTTCTTCCCTAATTTTGGGCATCAGGTATTTTGTCTCAGCAATGAGAGAAAAGTAACAAAGACAGCCACTCAGTTCCTGTGCTTATTTTCCAATCAGGTTATTACTGTTGTTGTTCACTGTTTGAAATAAATGGTAGGAGTTCATGGATGGAGAGAACTGTTCATGGTAAAATGTCCACATCACCCAAGGTGATGTACGCGTTCAAATCCCAGTGACGTTTTTAAGCCAGGAGAGAAAGCAATCAGAAATTTCACGTGGAGTTGCAGACCTTCTCTATCATTGATGAACTGCTGATCAGGAAGCACAAAGCTGGAGGCATCACATTCACCGCACTTTCTGTGCTTTCTGACTCCTCTGTTTTGAGACTTGTATTTATGTCTCCCTTGTGCTTTGTAAATACAGTTTTGTGGCTTCTACGTCTGTTTTGGTTACTTTTTACTCATTGCTGAGACAGAATACCTGACGCTCAAAATTAGGGAAGGAAAGGTTTATTTCTTACAGTTTCTTGGGTTACTTAGTTGGCTCCAAGGCAGCGTGGTGTGGCAGGGCTGCTGTTCATGGAGACCACCAAAAGAGCAAGGCGTACTGGTGAGAGAGGGAAGAGAGGGCGGAAGCAAGAAAGAGGAAGACCCACCTCCCTTACACTGTATGTCGGCTCCACCCCTGGGCGGGTGCAGCACTCACATCATCAATCCCAGTGCTAGACAGCAAACCTATCACAAGCGCCAGACTCAGCCCCATCAAAAGTATATGAGGACTTGGGGGGACATAGTATCACCCAATACAATGTCTATGTGTAAAACACAATTTTATAAATTATATGAACATGTATATATATACATATATCTGTACAATCATGTATGTAGCTGTTTTTAATATAGCACTATAAAAACTTGCCTCTTACCATTTTGTTATCATATTTATAGTACTATGACATATGCATAATGGTTTTATGTAGAATTTGCTCTGTTGGACTGCATTGCATTAGTCCTTACACAATGCATCAATGCCTGTGAATCTATTCACCATACTATTTGTGTTTTAAAAAATCCTTTTGTCTTTTTTCTCTCCTGCTTTTGTAATTATTATCACATCAATCATACACACACACACACACACGTACCTTAGTTCACAAATGCTTCTATTTATGAGCAATTCAGTTTGCATTCAGAAGCATTCAGGAGAACTTGGCTTCTGTTTGCAATGTCTGTCTCAGGTAAGGAACAGGAATATCATAGTCAAGATTCCAGAAGTTCAACACAAGAATAGAATCTTAAAAACTGTAAAGGAAAAGAAACAATCACCTATAAAGGAAAGTCCATCAGAATCACAGCTGTCTTCTCAGCACAAACTCTCAAGTCAAGGAGAGCTTGGAATGAAGTACTCCAAGTTCTAATGGAAAACAACTTTCAACATTTGTAAAGGAATTGCTCAGCAAACCTATAATAGAGATAGATAAAGAATAGACAATGATAGGAAGAGGATGGGAACCATGAATGATCAATATAGGAAAGAAATAGGTATTTTGGGATAGAGCTCAATGACACAATGACTGCCTGGCAAGCATGAGGTCCTGAGTTTGATGCCTGGTTAAAAAAAAAAAAGAAAGAAAAAGAAAAAGAAAAAAAGAAATAGAATGTATAAAATGGATTGAAACAGATATCCAGGAAAGTAAAAATTCCATTGAAGCTGGGTGTGGTGGCACATACCTGTAATCCCAGCACTCAGGAGGCTGAGGCAGGAGGATTGTTGAGAGTTTGAGATCAGCCTGGACTATGAAGTGAGCTCAAGGCTGGCCTGAACTGCACAGTGAGACCCTGTCTCAAAAAGACAGAAAAAAAATCCATTGAAAGTTAGCAAAAAACGTTTGAATGAAACTGAAGACAGAGTTTTAGACTTTGAAGAGATGATCGTAGCTAGTGATCATGAAAGGATAGAGTTCTTAAAAATAACAAAAGATCAGGAGATACTTCAACAGCTTCAAGATGATGCAAAGAAAAATAATATAAGAATAAATGGTATTAATGAAAAATCAGGAGTCAACCCAAATGACATAAAAACATTATTTGAAGTAATAGCACAAAATTTCCCAAGCATGGGAAAAGAAAATAATGTACAGACAAGTGAGGCATATAGAGCACCAATCAGCCATAATCAAAGTAAATCTAAACCCACACATAAAATAATCAGCATCCCTGAAATTCAGCACGAGAACAGAATATTAAAAGATGTTACAGAAAAGAAACAGATCACCTATAAAGGAAAACCAATCAGAATCATGGCAGACTTCTCAACACAAACCTTCAAGTCAAGAAGAACTTGGAGACTTCTTGTTTTCTTCTTCTACAGTCTGTGAATGGTGCTGATTCGTGGGAAAAGGCTGGGGTCTGGCTGTGCTCCTGGCAACCTGTGCATGGCACTGATTTGCACGGAGGGCTTGTTTCTTGGAGACTTCTTGTTCTCTTTCCCCACAGTCTGCCAGTGGCACTGACTCATGGGATAAGGCTGGGG
Source organism: Dasyprocta punctata (assembly GCA_004363535.1). NCBI lineage: Eukaryota > Metazoa > Chordata > Mammalia > Rodentia > Dasyproctidae > Dasyprocta > Dasyprocta punctata. The sequence continues at coordinate 9,072 of RJWM01037813.1, read as the reverse complement.
TCTGGCTGTCCCTCTGGCAGCCTGTGCATGGCGCTAATCCACAGGGAGGGCCTGCTTCTTGGTGACTTTTTATTCTCTTCCCTCCCTGCCAATCAGTGATATGCATGGGCCACTGGGGGGCACAGCCAGACCCCAGCCTTTTCCCGTGAGTCAGCACCATTCATAGACTGCTGGGGAAGAGAGCAAGAAGTCACCAAGAGACAACCCCTCCCTGAAAATCAGCACCATGCACAGGCTGCTGAGGGGAGAGCCAGATGCCAGGTTTTACCCATGAGTCAATACCATTTGTGTACTGTGGGGGAGGAGAGCAAGAAGTCAACAAGAAGCAAGCCCTCACTACAAATCAGCACCATGCATGGGCTGGCAGGGGAACAGCCAGACCCCAGCCCCTTCTGGTGTGCGGGTGGGGAAACAAGAACAGCCAACCCCCCTACTCCCTGTAAGCAACTGGCTGATCCAGAAAAACACAGGCTGTGATGATGCGTATTGAGGTGAAATGCAACTTGATGCTTGCAGTGTCTGGTGTTTCACTGACTTTGTAGGTCTAGGGCTGGTGGTCTGATCATCTATTTGGAGGATCATGGTGCGCAGTGTGGCATCTATGGGGGATCTCCTTGTGAGGATGGTCACCATTGTTGATTACCTATTATCTTGTTTTGAAGTCCTGTATCATTTTCGTTGTTTTGTTGGGTTGTGTTTTATTCCATTTTGTTTTGTTTGCTTTTGTTATATCTGATGGCATGGGCAGCTATTTCAAAGATAGCAAAATATATTATGGTAGCCATTTTGGATTTCCTATGATCATGCTTTGAAGTCCTTTATTGCATTCATTGTTTTGTTTTTATTGGTTCTGTTTTGTTTGATTTTCACTATGTCTGAAGGCATCAGCAGCTCTTTTGTAGACAACAAGGGACATTATGCTCATCATTGCTAATTTTGTATTGTTTTGAAGTCCTGTGTCACTTACTCTGGTTTGTTTTGATTGGTTTTATTCTGTTTCATTTTTCTTGACTTTATCCTCTTAAAAAAAAGGGTACTGAAAGATACTGTAGACAGAGATAAAAATGAACACAATTCCAAGAACAGCAACAGAAAGAAACCATCAAGCAGGGCAAACAGTGAATAGAGGGGAAAAGTAGGGAACCAACAGTAGGAAAATAACATGACAAAGATAAGCCAACACATATCAGTTATAATCATCAATGCAAATGGCCTCAATTCACCAATCAAAAGAAACAGACTGGCAGAATGGATCAAGAAACAAAATTCAGCAATATGCTGTGTAGAAGAAACACATTTAACTCAGAAAAAAGTCCATAGACTGAAAACTAAAGGATAGAGAGCAATGATCCATGAAACAAGAACCGCCTTCTAAAAACTGGTGTAGCTATTCTGTTTTTAGACTATGTGAACTTCAAACAAAGAATGATCAAAAGTGATAAAGAAGGTCATTACATACTTACTAGGGGAAAATTTTAATAGGAATCTATAACAATCATAAATGTGTATGCACCAAATACAGGAGCACCCAACTATGTGAGACAAATATTAATAGACGTGAAAAATCAAATAAGCAACAACACAATTATAACGGGGCACTTTACACCCCATTGCCACAAAGACACAGATCAACCAGACATATAATCAGCAAAGAAATAACAGAACTGAATCAAGCTTGACTTAATAGACTTTTCTATAGTGTTTCACCCAGCATCATCAGAACACACATTCTTCTCAGCTGCACATGGGATATTCTCTAAAACAGGCCATATACTAGCCCATAGAACATGCTGGAGTAACTACAAAACAATCAAAATTATCCCATGCATGTTATCTGACCATAGTGAAATGAAATTGGAAATTAATGATGAAAGAAACTGCAAAAACTAAAAAACACATGGAAATTAAGTAACACCATCCTGAATAAACAATAATTCACAGAGGAAATTAAAGAAGAAATTAAACAATATCTACAATCAAACAGAAATGCAAATGTAGCTTAGCGGAACCTGTGGGAAACAATGAAAGCAGTCCTCAGAGGGAAATTTATAGCAGTGAATTCTCAAATCAAGAAAACAGAGTGAGCACAAATAACCTAATGCTTTACCTGAAGCTTGTAGAAAAAGAAGAGCAAATCAAGCCCAAAACCCAAAGAAGGGAGTAAATTATAAAGATCAGAGCAAAAATTAACACAATTGAGACTAAGAAAACAGTAAAAAGAATTAACGAGTCAAAGAATTGGTTCTTTGAAAGAAGAAATAAACTTGATAAACCTTAGCCAGTCTTATCAAAAAAAGGAAAGAAAAAACTCAGATTCATGTAATGAAGAATGAAAAGGGTGAAATCACTACAGATCCTGTGGAAATTCAGAAGATCGCCAATACCTACTTTGAAAATTTTTACTCTCATAGAATCCAAAACACAGAAGAAATGCACAGATACCTAGAAACATATGAACTACCAAGTCTGGATCAAGAAGATATAAAAATCCTGAATAACCCAATATCAGTTAATGAAATTGAAAATGTAATTAAGTACTTACCAACAAAGAAAAGCCCAGGTTGTGATGGATTCACAGCTGAATTCTCCAAGAAATTTTTATTTTATTTTATTTTTACTTTCAGGATATTAAAAGAAAGCAAAACAATAAAAACAAAACAAAATAATAGAAATGATATAGGATTTCAAAGCAAGCTGATAGGAAATTAACAATAGTGACTATATTACATACTGTTATCTTCAAAATAGTTGCTCAGATTACAAGAAGTGGGCATGAAAAACAGATGAAACAATATAAGCAATCACAGTTTTTTGCCCCTGAACTAATATATATATTATCCTTTCTTCTTTTCTCTTTTTCACCATTCAAGTTGTTCTTTCCTTTTGGGAAGTTTCATTCCCTTTCACAATATCTATTAGATGTTTTGAATTTTATTTAATCTTTCAGTTTCTTACATGAGGGAAATAATATGATGTTTACACCAGTCTGATTTATTTCACTTATGAGTGTGGTCTGTAGTTGCATTCATTTACATATAAAAACCTCGAGTTTATCCTACTTTATAGCTGAGTAGTAACCCATTGTATAAAAATACCATATCTTTTTTGTCCTTTCCTCAGTTAGTGGGCATTTGGGTTGATTCCAAGATTTAGCTATTGTACATGGTGCTGCTATAAATATAGGTGCACATATATCACTGTAGTATGATGTTTTTAATTCTTCTAAGAAAGTACCTAGAAAGGGAATAGTTGGTCGAATGGGACATTTAATACGAGTTTTTGGAGAAATTTGTACACTGATTTCCGCAGTGGTTGTACCAGTCTATGTTCCCACCGATAGTGGAGAAGGGTTCCTTTTCCCTCAAAGCTCCACCAGCATTTGTTTTTGGTCAATTTCTTGATGATAGTCCTTCTTTCTGGAGTGAGGTGAAATCTTAGTGCTGTTTTAATTTGCATTTCTCAAATGACCAAGGACGTTGAACATTTTTTCATATATTTATTTTTCATTTGTATTTCTCCATCTGAGAAGTATGCATTCATTTCAGATGTCCTTTTTAGGATTGGGTCTTTGAATACGGTGGGCCTGATTTTTTTCAATTCTTTACATGTTCTAGATAATAGTTCCTTGTTTGAGGGATGTTGGCTAAGATTTTTCCCAATTAGTGGATTTTCTTTTCACTCTGTTGGTGATTTCTTTTGACATGCAAAAACTTTATAAGACAAGATTCCAGTTGTTGATTCTTTGAAGTATTTCCTGTGCAGTTTGATTTTGTTCATGAGCTCTCTGCCTACCCCTGTCATCAAGATTTCTACCTACTTTATCTTCCAGCAGATTCAGTGCTTCTGTTTTAATATGTAGATCTTTGAGTCATTTAGACTTTAGTTTAGTACATGGTGATAGACATGGATCTAGTTTTAGCCTTTGGCATATAGAAAGCCAGTTTTTCCAGCACAATTTATTAAATAAACTATCTTTCTTCCATTGAACATGTTTGGCCCCTTGTCAAAGATATGATGGTGAAGTGTGTTTGCAGCTGTGGCTGTATCTTCTTCTTTTTTTTTTTTTGCCTTTTTGAGACAGGGTCTCACTATACAGTTCAGACTGGCCTTGAACTCACAGCGATCCTCTTGCCTCAGCCTCTCAAGTGCTTGGATTACAGGTGTGCACCACCACAACGAACTCTTGTGGCTGTATCTTTTAATCCATTCCATTGATCTTCAGGTCTGCTTTTTTGCCAGTACCATGCTGATTTTATTACAGTATCTTTGTAGTATAATTTCAAGTCAGGAATTGTGATGCCTCCTACTTTTCCTTTGTTACCCAGGATCAGTTTTGCTATTTTAGGTCTCTTCTGTTTCCAAATGAATTTTAGGAATATTTTCTCTAGATCTGTGAGGTATGCTAATGGTATTATGATTGGGGTTGCATTGAATCTGTATAACAATTTTGGGAGTATGGTCATTTTCACATTTTTTTTCTTCCTATCCATGAAGAAAGGATATCTTTCCATTTTCGCAAATCCTCTTAGATTTCTTTTTTCAGAATACTGTAATTTTCAATGTATAGATCATTTACTTCCTTTGTTAGATTGATTCGTAAGTATTTCAATTTTTTGGATGCTATAGTGAAGAGTGTGGTTTCCCTTATTTTTCTCTCAGTGAATTTGTTGTTTGTGTACAGGAATGCTATTGATTTTTGACTATTGACATTGCAACCATCTAAATTACTGAATTTGGTTATTGGATCTAGAAGTCTTTGAGTAGTTTTTGGGGTCTTCCATATAGAGTGTAAGGTCATCTGTAAATAATGATTATTTAACTTTTTCCTTTCCTATTCTTATTCCTTTTATTTCTCTCTCTTGTTTAATTGCTCTGGCTAATGTATTCAGAACTATATTGAAGAGTGGTGATAGTGGACATCTTTGTCTTGTTCCTGATTTTAGAGTGAAAGCTTTCAGTTTTTGTCCATTTAGTATGGTGTTGGCTGTTGGTTTATCATAGATGGCCCTTATCAGATTGAGGTAAAGACCATCTATTCCAATTTTCTGTAGGGTTTTTAAAATCATTAATGAGTGTTCAACTTTATCAAAAGCTTTTTCTGCATCGATTGAAATGATCATGTGATTTGTGTCCTCTCTGCTGATGTGATGTATTACATTTATTGATTTGCATATGCTGAACCCTCCCTGCATTCCTGGAATGAATTCTATTTGGTCATGGTCATAATCTTCTTGAAGATTAACTGCATTCTGTTTGTTAGTATTTTATTGAGGATTTTTGCATTTATATTCATTAGGGAGAAAGGCCTATAGTTCTCTTTTTTCTTTGGGTCTTTCTCTGATTTTGGTATCAGGGTAATACTTGACTTCAGGAATAAGTCAGGTAGAATTGCTTCTCCTTCAATTTCATTAAAAAGTTTCATGAGTACTGATGCTAAATCTTCACTAAATTTCTTGGAGATGCTGGGGAGCATTGATGCGCTGTGCACAGCTTAGGAAAGACAAGACCAGGGAATCTCAGCCAGCCAGGGAGACTTGGTGCACTGTGTGGGCCCAAGAAAGACCCACCTAGTGATCCCAGCCAGTCAGGGAGACTTGGAATGCCATGTAGGGATGGAAAAGACTTGCTCAGTGACCCCCTCCCAACCAGGGAGATCCCATCCCGGACAGGCATCCAAAACCAACACAGGAAGCAACTGGGACTTGACATCCAGCTTCTCTAGAGAAATATAGGAATATGACAAAACAAAGGAATAAAATGCAATCTCAAACCTCCAGCCCATCCCAAACAAGTCCATGAGACATGGACATAGAAGAAAGTGTATGTCACACACCTGAAATTTCTGAAATGATAGCAACTGAAGTAAAATAACGCAACAACATGAATCTGTAAAGGGAATCAGACCAGAAATAATCTCCCAGGTAAAACAAGAAATGATAAATGTAATGAAAGAAATGCTGCACATATCTGAAGAATACATAGATAAAAAGTAGAGGAGCATTAGAAAATGATGGAAACCTTGAATAAACAATATACTAAAGAATTAGAATGCATGAAACAGATTCAAAGAGACAGCCATGAAATAAAAAATTCCATCAAACGCTGGCAAAACTACTTGAACAAATGTGAAGTCAGACTTTCACGCATTGAAGATGAGATTGTGGTTAGTGATCAGGAAAGCAAAGGTGTTTTAAAAATAATGAGGCCATTCACAGAACAGGGTTATAGAGAACAACGGCCACAGCACCAAACAAGCCCAGTCTGGGAATAGGGGCACCATGTGTGGGCCTCTGGTGGGCTGGGAACAACTAGATCCAAGCCTCTTCCCATGAGTCAGTGCCATTCATGAACTGGGGTTAGCGAGAACAATGGCTGCAGCACCAAACAAGCCCAGTCCTGGAACTGGCACCATACATGGGACTCTGGAGACTGGGAACAACTAGATCCAAGCCTCTCCCCGTCAGTAAGTGCCATTTGTGGATCAGGGTTAGAGAGAACAATTGCTGCAGCACTAAAGAAGTCTGGTCTGGGAACCAGCACTATGTATGGGCCTCCGGCAGACTGGGAACAGCCAGACCTCAGCCCCTTCCAGTGTATGGGCTGACAAACAAGAAAAGCCAACCCCTCCTCACAAGTGATCAGCTGATCTGGAGAAACACAGGCTGTGATGATAGCTATTGAGGTGAAATGCAATTGGATGCCTGTGGTGCTTTGGCGTTTCACTAACATTGCAGGTCTAGGGCCAGTGGTCTGATCATAGGTTTAGAGGATATCACTAAGCAATGTGTCATCTAGCGGGGGGTCTCCTTCTAAAGGTTGCAACCATTGTTGATTCCCTATGGTCTTGTTTTGAGGTCCTATATCATTTCCATTGTTTTGTTGGGTTGGGTTTTATTCTCTTTTGTTTTGTCATGTTAAATCCCATGGCAGGAGAAACTATTTCAAGAATAGCAAGCTATATTATGGTAGCAATTTTTGATTTACTATTGGCTTGTTTTGAAGTCCTTTATCACATTCATTGTTTTGTTTTTATTGTTTCTATTCTATTCTGTTCTGTGTGATTTATACTATTCTGAAGTTTTCTGCAGCTATTTTGAAGACATCAAGGGGCATTATGGTAACTACTGTTGATTTCATAATTTTTTGAAATCCTGTATCTCTAACACTGGTTTGTTTTGATTGCTTTTATTGTGTTATACATTCTTTAAAATAAAAAAAAACAAGGAACCAGGAAATAACAATTCAACAGTTGCAAGATGATGTAAGGTAAAACAATATAAGGTAGATAGGTGTAAACAAAAAAGAAGGAATCAACACAAATGATATAAAAAGACTATTTACAGAAGTAGTTGCAGAAAATTTCCCAACCATGGGAAAAGAAACTGACACACAGATAAGTGAGGCATATAGAACTCCAATTAGCCATAACTGATATAAATCTACACCTAGACATATAATAATCATGATTCCAGAAATTCTGCATAAAAACCAAATAGCAAAATCTGTTAGAGAATAGAGAGAGATCACCTATCATGATTTGGGGAGGACAATGTACAATGCATGTACCATTGTTGCCCCCTGATTGACGTTTTGAAATTTTGTTATAGTTTTTTTCTTATTATTCTTTTTTTTCTTCTTGAAATAAAATGGATTTGGGAAAATAAAGAAATAGATTACCAATCAAGGAAAGCCCATCAGAATCACAGTAGACATCTCAACACAAAGAATCATGTCAATAAGAGCCTGTAGTGAAGTATTTCAAGTCCCAAAAGGGAACAACTTCCAACCCAGATTGATTGATGTATCCTGCAAAACTATCTTTTAAAATTGATGGAGAAATAAGGTACTTCCACAACAAAGAACAACTGAAGAACTTCATGACCACCAAATCAACCCTACGAAGAGTACTGAAAGATATTCCAGACAGAGATGTAAATGACTACAATTTCAAGAACAACAGCAGAAAGAAACCACCAAGCACGGCAAGCAATGAAACAGAGAAAAGTAAAGAATAAACAGCAGAAAGATAACATGACAGAGATAAATGAATACATATCAGTTAGAAGTATTATTGTAAATGACCTCAATTTACAAATTAAAAGAAACAGACTTTCAGAGTGAATCAAGAAACAAAATCCAACATATGTTGTATACAAGAAACTCATCTAAAATCAAAAGGAAATTCATAGACTGAAAGTCAAGGAATGGGAAACAATGCTTAATGCAACAGGAACCCAGAAAAAAGGAGGTGTAACTATTTTGCTTGTAGACATGTGAACCTCAAACAAAGAATGATCAAAAGAGTTAAAGAAGGTAACTACATTCTGGTTAGGAGAAAACTTCAAGTGGAAGAGACAAAAATCTTATTTTTTTTTTTTTGCGGCACTGGGGATTGAACTCACAACTTCGCACCTGCCAGGGCAGGCGCTGAAGCCACTGAGCCAAACTCCCAGCCCTAGTTTTTGAGGCAGGGTCGCACTATGTAGCTCATGCCAGCCTTGCCCTCGCGTTGTAGCCCAAGCCGGCCTCAGAACTCACAACGCTCCGCCTACCTACCTCAGCCTCCTGAGTGCTGGGATTAAAGGCGTGCACCACCACGCCTGGCTTCCAAAAATCTTAAATATATATGAATCAAACATGGGAGAATTCACCTATGTAAGACAGATATTAACAGACATGAAAAATCAATTAAGTAATAACATATTTATAATGGGAGACCTTAACACCCCAAAACACAAAGAGATAGATCAACTAGACAAAAAATCAACAAAGAAATAACAGAACTGAATCAAACTTGTCAACAAATGGACCTAGTAGATGCATACAGAGTATTCTACCCAATGACATCAGGATACACTTTCTACCCAACTGCACAAAGGACATTTCTAAAGTAGACAATATACTAGGCCATAGAACATGCTTAAGTAAATGCAAAACAATTGAAATTGTCCCACGCATATTTTTTTTCTTTTATTTTTTGTGGCACCAGGGATCAAACTCACAACCTCGCGCCTGCCACACAGGTGCTTAAGCCACTGAGCCAAACTCCTGGCCCTAGTTTTTTGAGGCAGG
>RJWM01037812.1:0-17176 GCA_004363535.1 Dasyprocta punctata | reverse complement strand
CTTACCATATTTCATGGTTCTTAAGGAATATGTTACTCACAGGCAGATAATTTCTATCTTCCTTTTTCTCCCTCAATGCGCTTTTCTCTCCTTTTACTCTTCTATGATATTTTCCCTGACCCAGCGGAGTATCTGGGAGAGAGATGAGGGCACAAAGGGGCTGCAGTAGTTATGGCCCAGAGAGCCCCATACCCACCCCGCCTCAGTGACTGGACCTCACGTTGCTGAAGGACTCAGTGACAAGGCCCAGATGAGCCTGTTCATAGCCTAGGAACCCATGGGCCTCTGCCAGTACTCACCAAGCAGCCCCGGGTTGGGGAACCTCCAGGAGTCATTGTATGAGGAATACTGAGGGTGGCTGTAGGGGCTCCCAGAAAACTCACTCCCTGCAGGGGATGGGGAGAGAAACAGAAACCAAATGTTAGATCAAGTTGAGAAAAAATCCTGTGCCCCAGCCTGCCTGGGCAGTGATGTTTGCCTCCTTCATGAGCTGAAAGTACTTTTTCTAACCAGTAAAGGCCATGTCAGAGCCACATCCTTACCAAGTGAGCAGCTCTCCTTGGCATTATCTATGTCTTTCTACAAAGCCTTTTGTACCAAGGGGAGCGACAGCCAGCCTCTCATACGGGCACTAAGAAACCACCATGTTCCAGGTGTTCCTGGAAACACTAGTTCACTTTACAGGTAAGGAGACTGATGTCCAGGGTCTCATACAATGGCCCTGGTATACCTGCCCGAGTCCAAAGCCACAGACTGCTAGCATCTTAGTGTGCGTTCAGTTCTACTACCCATAACATGACCTCAGCTCTAGTCTGTCTGCACTGTGAATCCAGGGGTGACTGTCTGAGGCTTCAGTCTCATCAGAGAGATGAGACAAAAACTCAGGTTCACTACTTCAAGGATGCAGCTGCCACTGGTGCACTGCTGAGATGAAGGGACAGTCCAAAGGATAGGGGAAAGGAAGAGAGGGTGGGCTGGGGTCTTCCAGGCACTAGGGAAGGGGCAATTGTTAGCAGTTCTGGGCATCCTCAGCATGAACTGTGAGGTGTTTCACAGTGGGGACAGCACGGAGTAGGGCCATGGCTGGTCCTGAGGACAGTGCCCCCAGCCAGTGGCTCAAGGAGCAATGGGCTTTGGCTCTTCCCTGGACCAGATGGCAGCACCAGAAAAGCCTCTTTACTGCCAGCCAGGTCAAAGAGGAGTGGGAAGCCTCAAATTCTATCTCCCAGACTCTTGCTGGTTTGCTCTTGTAGCAGCCAGGGCCTGACTGTCTCTTCTGATGCCTGGGGATCCCCTGACTTCTCACTGGGTGGCCCAGTGCCTGCCAGAGGGGTGTGTCCAGCAGAGGCTGTGGAGCGGCACATGGAGAGTCAGCTGCTGAGGAGTTTGCTTCAGCTGCTAGGTACAGAGCGTGTGGGCTCACCCCTGCTGGAGATGACAGCAGTTACACAGCCCCATGAGACCACCTGCAGCCGAAGCACGACTCCATGTTCCACCAAACGCACTGATAGAGGCCAAGGGTCAGTCAGAACTCAGGACCAAGAGCAATGCTCTCTCCCCTGTGGCCTAAACTTAAACATGGGTCCCATGGGGCTTGGCCAGGTGGACCCCGAACAGTGCGGCAGGGCTGAGGGAACAACTGCCCCCAGCTGCTGGGTGCAGCAGGCCTTCCCCACCTCCACAGGCAACCACAGAAAGAGAGTGTCCACACACACACACACACACACACACACACGTGCACAAGCCTCCTTGGGCCTCTCTGGGGGCCACTCCCAGCCTGACAGGCTGAGCCTTCCAATTCTCTGTTTTTTATGCCTCAGTGGTCAGGGTGTCAGGTTCTGGCAGAGGGAGGGAGAGCATGGTGACAGTGCTGGGGCGCAGCAGCCCAGCTTCGGCATATCCATCAGTGCCAAGGCGCCACCTCCTCCTCCTCCTCCTCCTCTACTTCCTCCTCCTCCTCCTCCTCCTCCTCCTCTACTTCCTCCCCCTCCTCCTCCTTCAGGACAAGGTAGGGGAAACAGAGAGACAGAGTACCCTGGAGAAGGGGGACAGTCACTCTCTCCTCTGGGCTCAGGGTCCATGGAGAGGCACTTCCTGACAGTGTTGTGCTGGACTCTCTCCTCTGGGCTCAGGGTCCATGGAGAGGCACTTCCTGACAGTGTTGTGCTGGACCATGGCAGAGGCCATCTCTGTTTAGCAGCATGGTTTCTACGCCCTGGCTCAGATTTCAGGCCACCTCTTGCAGGAAGCCTCCCTGATCTCCAGACCCCTAAGTACAGTCTCAGGTGTACTTGGCTTGAATTAGACATGTACATGTTATTCATCCCCAGGTTGGCACTGGCCACAGGAGGCCCACACAGGGCCATGAACAATTCCCAACTCCTCTAGAGAATATGTTTAAGTCAGCATCCTCAGCCTCTTCCACCCACCCTCACTTACTTGGTTTACAGCACTGAGCATGAAGGCCCTCAGACGCCTCCTTGTTTGGGGGTCCCCTCTTATGCCTCTCCTCAAGCAGATTCTGTCTCCAGGATCATCCCCAGCAAGGGATCTGCCCTGCTCTGAAGGGGAGTCCCTGTGGCCCTGCGGGTCCTCTCTACATGTGTGTTTCATCCTTGCCCCCAGCTTAGTGCCATGTCCCCAGCAGACAGCTGGTAGTTCTCTGGGTCCCCCATGACGCAGCTGTCCCTGTGGTTCTCTCTTCATCTCCTTCTAGGCTTCATTCAGGTGAGGCCCTCCCTGACCATCCATCCCTCTTTCCTGTTTTATTTTTCTCCATAGACCATATCATACTCCAACCTGTCCTATTAATCATGCTCATCTTGCTAATTATCTGCCTCTTCTGCTAGGCCATAAATTCCTTGGAGGCAGAGATTTTTCTCTGCTCATGTCTCTATTCCCACTTCCAACACAAGGCTTGGGATGGATAACTATTTGTTGACTGACTAACTGAATGAATGATGGGAACTTCTAAGCCAACCAGGGACACTATCAGAACAGATCTCTCTTACTCAGACCATGGCTCTCACTACTTCCATTATTAGTTCCCATAGCCAGAACTAAATGATACCTGCTATGTGCCAATATTTAAGCCAATTTCTCTGACTCCATTGCTCATACATCACCCTACCCCTCAGCAGAGGAAATGAATTCATGAGCTCAGCCCCTACCTAAAAATTATGATGTAGCAGGTACCTTCAGTCCAGGGCCTGTGTCCTCTAAGATGCCCTATGCGACTGATGTACTCTGGGCAAGGGGAGCTCGACCTTCTCCAGGGCATGAAGTTAAACCTAGGGACTAGCCCAGCTACCTGCTGGGGCCTCTGGGATGGTGCCTGTTATCTGAAATGCCACATATGAAGCTGTTTGATCGTAGGTAGTCCTTACTCTGTGAGATATGAGGAGGCCAGGTCCTCAGTCACCAAGTGCTGTCTATACAGCTGGCTTTGTCAGGCCGCAAAGCTGGCTGGGAAGCAGCAGACTGCCCTGGCTGAAGCCCACATGCTACTACTGCACCCCATGGGCCTCAGTCAGTTTGACACAGAGGTTGGGAGCAAGAGGTCTGGAGCCAGAATGCATGAGTACAAATCCTGAGCCTGCCTCTTCCAACTCTGTGACCCTCAATGGGTCATTAAACCTTTCTGTGCCTCAGCTTCCTTCTCTGTTAAGTAGGAGCAATTAATAGATTGTTGCAAAGACCATGTAGTTGTTGTGAGCTCACATGAACCGACACAGAGTGCCCACTCAGTGAATGTCCATCAGGATAGCAAAGATCCTGTGTCAGTCACCACGCCCTCCTTTGTATTCAGAATCTCAGTGAACTCTCCGATGATCCTGTGAAGCTCGCAAGGTGGGAACAATTGTCTGCATTTTATGTGTAAGGCAATGGAAGCTGTGGAGGGAGGGGGACTTGCTCTGGCCAGGGGATGACTCCAAAGCCAGGTTACTGTCTTCCAGGTCAGGACTTTCCTGCCTGCGTGGCACTACTTTCCTGACCTGGGACTCAGTTTCCCCACTTGTAAAGGCCCTTGTCTTTTGATCCTGACTCCACTCAGCAGTCACAGGGCTGCCCCTCCTGGGCCCCTCCCAGGTGCTCCAGTCCCCTCACCTAACTCCGGGACACTTGGGTTGGGGGCTGTAGCCCTTTGCTTCATTTCTCTGCCTGAAGTCACCCCTAACCTCACATTTGAGGGGCACTTGTGTCCTTCGCTGGAACTTCAGGAAAGCAGGTTAGGAAAGGGAAGTCTGAGGAACCCAAAGGAGGCCTGGGGCAGCATCTGGGATGGAGGGAACCAGGGGCCGGTTCTGGAAGGATAGAGAGCAGACAGACACTCCAGGCCAACCAAGGTCCGGGGGAGGTCAGGCTGTGACTCTTGAGTGACCAGGCCTTGTGTGAGACGCTGGAAGAGGCAGTCGCAGAGCATGTGTGGGGTGGGATTTTAGAATTTGTCTCCTCCTGCAGCTGGGACCCGAGCATGGCTGCAGGCCAGGGAGCACCAGCATCTAGGGGAGAGGCTGGAGGAGGGGAGCCTTAGGTGGGGGCCCTGTCAGGTGGCTGCTGCCACAGCATAAGTGATAGGGAATGGGCCTGAACCCTCCATAGGTATGAAATATTCCTCAGGAGCAGGAATGATATTCATGGGGCAGAAATGAAAGTCCTTGGCTCTGGTCTTGCCATGGCTTCCAGAAGTGGAGATCACACAGTAAACACATTTTGTAATAATTTTGCCCAGCACGAAAGACAGCAGGGGCCCCTTGCCTCTTTCTCCTGACTGACCCAGGCTTCAGGCATCACCAAAATGCTGACCCTTTAAACTAGAATCAAGTTCTTTATGCATTAATAGCTCCTGCCTAGGAAACTGCCCTTCACTGGGCAGTGAGACCCCACCTGGGGGGTGCACAGCACACAAGGCCTCCTCAGCCAGCCCTGGGCACTGTAAGCCCCTAAGAACTCTTTCAACAGAAAAACCTATACCATAATCTTCTCCTTCCTCATGCCCTGAGGAGCGAGCAGTCTCAAGGAGAAATAGGACTGGACCCAGAGCCTTCTGAGGTCAGGTCTGCAGTCGGTATGGCCAGGGGGTCCCACATCTTGCTGTGGGAGCAGAAAGCAGGTAGGTGAGGCATTGTGGGTGCACATAGGGTGGGCATGAGCATTCCTGTGGCAGGCTGACAGCTTGCTTGGTAATCAGCCCTCAACTCATTGGTTGCGTGGCCTTGGGCATGTGATTGAACTTCTCTGGGTAGAATCTCCTCATCAGGAATAAGTGCCTGACGAAGCACAATGATAGTCTTGACTGTCTCTATGAAACTCAAGTTGAAGTTTAATCTCCATTATGAGGTATTAAGAGAGTAGATATTTAATCTAACTGTGGTAGTTGGATGCAGGACCTTGGGAAGGTAATTAAGGTTAAATGAGACCCTAAGAGTGGAACCCTAACATAATGGGACTATGGCTTTATAAAGAGGACGAGAGGCCTGAACTAGAATGTTCTATCTCATCAAGTGATTCTTTCACTGCCTTGGGACATGGCAGAGGGTCCCTACCAATAAGAAGGGCATCATCAAATGTGGCTGCCAAATCTTGAACTTCCTAACCTTCAGAACTGTGAGCTAAATCAACCTTTATTCTTTACAAATTACACAGCCTGAGTATTCAGTCATAGCAAGAGAACATGGACTAATACCATAGTATTGGTGGGAGGTAATTAACATACTGTTACCAAAGGGATGAAACTACCTTCTTCCCATGCTAAGGAAACCACAGAGGAAAGGAGAAAGAGAAGAAAGAAGCTCCTCTAAAACAGAATCTTGTTCCAAAAGGAATTCTACAGCTTTCCTTAAGTTCTGGGCTATGCAAGAGGAAGCTAACATCAGGGCTTAGGGGAAAGGGTAGAGAGAGCAGCTAAGTGCCATGCATAAGAAAATAGAAGTGGGGCATGGTGGAGCAAGCCTACAACTCAACACTTGGGAAGGCTGAGGCAGGAAGAACACAAGTTAAAACCTATACTTGTCAACTCAACAATTTAGTAAGACCTTGAATCAAAATAAAAAATATAAAAAAAGGGCTGGAGATATAACTCAATTCAAAGGTCCTGGGTTCAATCCAACTCCTCCCCACAAAACAAAGGAAAAGAAAAGAAAAAAAAAAGGAATTGGATTGTGGGAATTGAAGATGCATGTGCCCCATAGAGGGATGGGTTGTAGAAGAACATTTAAGAAGTGGGATTGGAGCTGGGGATATACCTCAGTGGCACAGTGCCTGCCTGGCAAACACAAGGACATGAGTTCAATTCCCAGCATGAAAAAGAAAAGGGGGTTCAGGTTCCCATTTGAAGCTATTTGTCTGGAAGTCTAATCTGTTCTCTTCCCATCTCCCACACATTCACAAAGGCGGCTACACACAAGTGTACAGTTCATCCCCTCCAAAATTCATGCTGAAATTTGATTGTCATCATGGTTGTATTGGAGGTGGGGCCTTTAACAGGTGGTTGGGTCATTAGAGGGGCAATGTTTCTCTCAGGACAGTAGATTGCTGTAAGATGCACCCAGCCCCTCTGGCTCGTTTTTATTCCACACGTGTTCACTTGCCCTTTTACCCTTTGCTGTGTTATGATGTCCTGGCCAGACACCCCTGCTATGCCCTTGGACATGTCAGCCTGCAAATATGTGAGCCAAAGTGAATTTCTCTTCTGTTCACAGTATCTTGCTTATGGCACTTTGTTCTATCAGCAGAAAACAGACTAAGGCAATACTCTAAAGCTGGAGTTGGTGTTTTCTTCTCACATGGAAACCAGAGGCAGTGATGAGCTACCATGTTTGGGTGGCCATTGGGTTTGGAATGTAAGAATCTGATCAAAGAACCATATAGATCATACAGGCCAAGAACCCTGAGCCAGAAGTAAGCATGGGAATGTGAGCCACCACCTGCAAAAAGTCTTGGGAAGGACATCAGACTTTGCCACTAGGTGGCAAATGAAGGTTTAGATCAATCTTACTTTGAGTTCAAGGAGCAGGCGTGACTGACAGTTGTTAGTATTATTTCAATGAGGAAAAGGAGTGGTAGGGTCAGAGGAGGCAACTGCCTGAGCAAAGTAGGAGACAGGGACCAGCAGGTGGCTCATACCGGGTTCCAGGGTACATAGGGGACTGGTCCCCACCCCTCAGTTACTGCCAGTAGGACTGAGAACAGAGGGCTGGTTGCCTTTTAGACATGGGCTCAGGGTTACAGGGCTCCAGTGCCGACTCTTAGAGCTGCCTATCCTGGAGAAAAAGACTGAAAATGGCCTTTGGAGACAGCCAGGGTGAGGCTCTAGGCCCCAGGCCAGGCCTTGCCATGTACAGACTGTGTGGCCTTTGGATGTGGATTTACCTCATGAACCTCAGCTTCCTCATCTGTGAGATGGAGGAAGGGAGCTACCTGCCTCTGAAGCTTGAGAAGAAGGTCAAGTGACTTGATGGTTTTAGACGATCTTCACAAACTCATGTGTGGGAGAATTTTAACCCTCTGCTCATTGATGGTAGGGAAAACAAACTCAGCTGGGAAGCCCCCCACCCCTCCACACCCTTCCCCAACACAGCAAATATGACAGGATTTTATAGGGAAGACTTAGATGCTTGTCACTTCATTCCACCACCAAGTTTTTCTTATGTGTGCTTGTTATATATCTCTCTATCCTTCTAGCCTTTCATTTATCTTATTATTTTTGCAGTTCCAAGTAAATTGCAAATACCAGTGTACTTTTCCCTAAGTACTTTGCCATGCATGTCATTAACTAAAGCTCATTATTTGTTTAATGAGCAAAATCTTTCTTTGGATGTAAAATTTACACATAATGAAATGTGTAAATCTTCAACATAGTATTGCTGTGTTTTGACAAATGCATATACCCATGTAAACCAGATTCTTACCAAGTTATAAACCATTTGCATCACTCTTGAGAGAGCTCTCTTGTGTTGAAGAGAGGAGCCTCAGGACCAGCTGAGAACCCAGCTGTGTGGGATCTAATCGAGTCATCCACCCATGTACACAGAGCTCCAAAGTTAGCAGTGATGCCCAGACCCTGACTGCGGAAGGAGGCTCCTGACTGCCAAATTGAAGTCCCTCCCAAGCCACTAAACAGAAGGAAGCTGGAGGAACGAATGGTCTTTTCTCAAAGATTAAGAAAGAACTGCAGAGGCTTAAAACCTATGACAAACATAGGCTTCTCCCAAACAGCACTATGTTTTCAAATATGGAAGAGCTGACTGCACAAACCAATGAGGTAACTAGAAAATACTGATTAAAATAAGCAGGTTGGGGGTGTGTGTGTGATAAAACACCTAAAGCAGGAGACTGCAGGCACAGGAACAACCCCCAAATCAGAGGGGTTTCATTTTCTCCTTCGCTCAAAGCTCAGAGATGGCAAGAAAGTCAAAGTTTCCTAAAATTCTCAAAAGTGACAGGTAAACGGCTCAGTATAGCTCTTAATTAACCCAAAACGACACCTGCCAGATGATGGGGATTTGCAGAGCACACGGGGGCCGCCCCTGTCTGCAGATGGTGGGCTCCCACCTCTGCTCCAGACCTTGGCTGGCTGTAATTAACATACAGAAAGTCTTTCAAAGTGACTTCCCAGCCAAGTTCCATGTCTGAAGGAGTCTTTGTGAAGGAGGAGGAGAAAGGAAAGATATGAAGAGGGCTGTGAGATTGTCTCAGCTCCTCCCTGTGGCTTTGTGGAACTGCACGATGTGGGGTGGGCCAGGGTTCAGTAGTTACCGAGGGTGCTGTTGCACTAAACTATCCCTGGCTAGAGGGGCTGCGACTACGGTACCACACAAAGGCACAGCCAGCCTTTCACACACACTTACATTCAAATAATAAGTGTCTACCTGAGCATTATGATACTATATAACATTATATGTAACATCCATGTAGTCAGGATATATGATAATATGTGTAATACACACACACACACACACACACACACACACACACATAGGCAGATGTATACATAGACTGGATTTTGGGGCTCTATCCACTTCTCTCTGAATGACCTTAAAAATAAGTCACTTTCAACCAAGCCTCAGTTTTCTCATCTGTGAAAGTGGCGTGCATGGAAATGACCTCCAAGAGGCTTCTCTTTCCTATCTTCCCTGTGACCAGTCCCCAGCTCACCCCCTTTGCAGGTCCAGACTATTCACCCTCCCCCGCTCCACAGCAAGACCTTCCCAGATTCCCAACAGGGAGACGAAAACCTGAGCTCATAAAGGTCAGCCCTGTCAACCTGGACAGCCTGGCACACTGCACATCGATCCACTGCTGGGAAAAACCTCTTCTCCCACCAGTGCAGTCCAGCCACGCAGGCCTTCAGAAAAACAGAGCAAAGAGAAAAACCAAGAGAGAGGGCAAGTGTGAGGGAGAGAATACAGAACAAGTTTCATTTCTGCTTCTCTGGGAAAGCCACAGACTTTGAGGCCAAATAGCAGCGCTGCGTGGGCCACAGGGGCACTGGGAAGAAACCAGACCTGAGCTCCCACTCCACCTCTGTCCAGCAGTGAGGCAGTAGAGTGACTTTCTAGGCCTTGGTTTTGTCCTGTGTTAACAAAAAGAAAAGTGTTGTACCCACTTCCTATTGTCTACACCTACAAAAACCCAAATGCAAGGATCCTTCAAGGAACTCACTATTGGATCACAGCAGTGCCACCATAGGCCACAAAGCACACACCCAACTCCACAGCTCATAACCTATTACAGAAAGGAATGGGAGCCCTGGAGCCACATGGGGCCCACTGACACAGATTGGTGGGTTGCCAAGTTTGTCAGTCACAGATCAGGTAATTTAGATCTATTTTCTTTCTTTTTAAAAATTTTTTTATTTTAAAGAGAACAAAACAAAACAAAACAAAAAAGCAGATCAGAACAAAACAATGCAAGCAATACAGGATTTCAAAACAACAGGAAATCAACAGTGGCTACCACAATGTCTCTTGTTTTGTTCAAAAGAGTTGTCCATATCTTCACACACAATGAATTCAAACAAAACAAAATGGTATAAAACTGATCAAATCAAAAGAATGAAAGCATTACAGGCCTTCAAAACCAGACAATAGGAAAATTAACAATGGCTACCATAATGTCTCTTGTTCTCTTCAAAATAGCTGACCATACCTTCACAAATACTGAAATAAAATAATACAAAACAGACTAAAACCAATCAAAACAAAGAATAAAAGCATTATTGGACTTCAAAACAAAATGATAGGAAATCAGCAATGGCTACCATAATGTCTCATTTTCTTCAAAGTAGCTGCTCATGTCATCACACATAATAAAATCAATTCTTGTAAACTCTTCAGAAGTTCTAGGCATGTATAAGCCTATACATGTACATCTATCCTTTCTGTATTAAAGAGAAAAACAAAACAAAACAAATACAAGAAAAACAAGAAATAGAAGGGACAAATAAATAGCAATAACAAAGAGCCCAAAAGAATAACAATATAGGCTTGCAAAACAAGGTGGTAGGAACACAACTAAGGTTGTTATTTTGCATAGTTATCTTCAAAAGAGTTACTCAGATTACAAGATATAAACATGCAAAATTGATCTAATCCTATGAATGTTAACTGTTTTGTTCCAAGAACTAATAGAATTAGTAATACAATCATCTTAGCTATCTTAAGTGTATACGTACAAATTTATATCTTTTTTCTTTTCCTTTCCTTCCTTTCTCCTTTTCCTTGTAGATGTATTTTCTTGTTCCCCAAGGCTGCCTTCCCTTCTATGACCAGCCTGGTTCCTGTAGACATTTCCATTTGAGACCTCTGGTAGGGTACATTTGGAGAAGTTCTGGTCCGATTTTAACTGCTCTCTTCTTTTGCAGTATTATTCCAAAATTCTATCCCATCCTGCCCTCAACCTAGCAAACAATGGGCAATGCAACTAGATCCTTGCCAGGGTGCAAGATAACTCCTAATCTGCGTATATGAGTGTGGAGCCTGGAGAGCCCAGCTCCCACAAGTCTACTCTGGAGCACTGCCATAACCCAGGGTGGGAATGCCCACAGGCAGCACATGTGAGGACCAGCAGCCAAGGAGCCTCACAAGAACAATTGAGGCCCCTTAGGGTCGGTCTGCTGCCCACCGATCTTCCCAGCCACAGCCCCACCACCCCCTGCTGCATGCCATGTTCTAGGCCCTCTTGCTACCTGTCACTCTCCATGCATGCTTCCTGGGTCCATCTCCACCTATTTCCTTCACCTGAAATGTCATCTTCCTTCCCTTCTTTGTATCCAGCCTCCCAACTCATCAAGAGCCAACTCAAATGCCACCTCCTCCAGGAAGCCTTTTAGAGCGACCATCATTGCTGAGTACATTCCCTACTCTCCTGAGTCCCCAGCCTGGGTCTGTCAGGGCACTGCCTGAAATTATGTGGACAGAGAAGGTAATTAAGTGTGCCCAACAGATGCTCCCTGAGTCCTGCCCGTTTGGAGTCAGAACATAAAGAGGTCATGAAATGGGTGCTAGAAGAATTAGTGGCACACCAGTCCTTTATCCTCAGCAGAAGCAGGAGAGGTAGAGGAAGGGAGTAAAATACATGAAAGAGGAAAGTGAGCTAGGTTTGCTGCAGGAACCACAGTGCATGTCCAGTGGACAAAGAACTCTGGATGGGTGCCCTCCTGAAGGCCTTAGCATCTCTCTCCCAGAGCTTGACAGATCTCCCCTGCTACATAAGGACAGCACTAAGTTTGGCTCACTCCAAAAGAGCACAGAAATTTAAAAATGTAGAAAGAAAGGAGCAAATACATAACTAAACTATATACTGATAGTCATAGC
Source organism: Dasyprocta punctata (assembly GCA_004363535.1). Lineage (NCBI taxonomy): Eukaryota > Metazoa > Chordata > Mammalia > Rodentia > Dasyproctidae > Dasyprocta > Dasyprocta punctata. Next base: position 5,360 of record RJWM01037812.1, on the reverse strand, counting down.
TCAGACCAGACTAAAAACTGGGTTGGAAAGATGCGAAGTCATTAATTTTTTCTGCACTCACTTTTTTGTGCACTCGCTTGGCCACTAGAAGATGCTCAGTCTGAAAGACCGAAGACTTTCTTTGAATAACCAGAATGTGGTCAGAAGTCCCTTGTCCATGGCCTGATCTACCAGCCCCTAGATTCACAGTTTGGCAGGGATGACATTGAATTGTAATTCTGTGCTAGTCAGTTTCTGTCACTGTAACAAATACCAGAGATAATGAACTTATACAGAATAGTTTTATTTTTGTTCACTGTTTTGGAGGTTGCAGTCTGTAACTGATTGGCCTTGTTGCTTTGGGGCCTATGGTGAGGGTGTACATCACGGTACATGTAGATGAGGGAGCATAACTGCTCACCTTAGGCTGGGAAGTGAGAGGGAGAAAGAAAAAGGGACTAGTGTCCTACAATTCCCACCAAGGGCACACTCCCAATGGTTTAAAGGCCTCCAATGAGGCTCTGCCTCTTAAAAGTTCTGTCACCTTCCAATAGCATCATGGGTTGAGGACCAATCCTTTAACACATGGGCCTTGGTAGGGAGATATTCCAGATCCAAACTATAGTCATTCCCAAGAAAATCCAACTCACATGTCTACAATGGATGTCTAATAAACTCCTGAGGTTCTTATGTGCCCAGCCCAAGCTGGATTCATTCATGCCTACTGTCAGAACACAGTTTTCTTGGTGCTACTCAGAGCAGGTTCAAAGCTGGAATGAGTGATTAAAAATGTGGTGTGTGGGTGAAAGTAACACATCCTACCTCCATACCAGAATTCTAAGATTCCTTATACACTGAACTTGGAGGGCACTTATATTACATCTTTGACTCCATTTTTACTTTTAGACTTACATACTGGTAATAGACTTTATTTTGATAAATCCATTCCACTAACCATTCAGAGTGGTGCTGCTCCATTCACAGCTCAGGGCAAAGGCTGCAGGAGGTGCAATCAGCAGGATAAGACCTGCTCCCACTCTTCTGAAAATTGTACTAAAGGTGGTTCTTAAACCCAGAATAGGTAGCCAGCCTTCCTGGTAAGCAGTGTGAGTGGTACAGATTCCAGGAAGAGAAAAATCAGCACCTCCCGAGAACCTGCCATGCTGGGTCTGGGAAGATCCAACCAGAAGACAACTAGCCAGCCCTCCTGGTAAGCAGTGTGATGGGTTCCAGGAAGAGAAAAGTCAGCACCTCCCATGAACCTACTGGTGCGTGGGCTGAAAATCAACACCACACACCCTGCCACTGCTCCCCACCCACCCCGTAAGCAACCTGCTGGTTTGGAGGATCAGCTAAGTTGATAGCAACTAAAGTACGTAAAGCAACTAAATGCTTGTATTGTTTGGTTGATTTTGTGGGCCTGGGGCCAGCAGTCTGAGCACCTCTTGGGAGGATGACAGTATGCAGTATGGCAAATATGGGGGATTTCCTTCTATCTTGTCTTTGAGGTTCAATATTGTTCTCACTGTTTTGCTTTATTCTGATTAATTGTTTTGCTTTATTCAATATTCTGTTTTGTTTTTGGTTTGATTTTGCTATACCTCATGGAATGGACAACTATTGTGAAGATAACAAGATTTACTATAGTAGTTACTGTTTTCCTAGCATCCTGCTTTGAAGTTCTGTACCAATTCTACTGCTTTGTTTTGATTGACTTTGTTCTGCTTTGTCTTGTTGGGTTTTACTATCTTTAAAATAAAATAAAATAAAATAAAATAAAAAACTCAGTGGACATGGTAAACCTAGAAGCAGAGTAGAAGTTGAAATCTATTCTAGTTAAGGCATTCAGGAAGGCTTCCTGTAGGAAGAAGCTGTAATCTGGGCCTTAAAGAACACTCAGACTTCATCCTTTGGTGAGTTATCAAAATCTTTCTATCAACCTGCCAGCACAGGATGTATTCTACTAAGGAGTCAAAGTACACTGCTCCTGTCCCTGTAGAAGGGAGTCTCCAGCTCTTCCCAAGCAAGAGGGCAGTTCAGACAGATGAAGTGTGTCTTGGTGTTACAGCTTCGACGTTGAGTCCCCCCTTCTGCAAAGGCCCATGTGTTAAAGGCTTGGATCACAGGATGGTGCTACTGACAGAAGCCTGGGATCTTTAAGAGGCAGAGCCTAGTGGGGATCCTTAGGTTCCTGGGGGTGTGTTCTCCAGGGGGATTATGTGACCCAGGTCTTGTGCTCTCTTTCAGCCCTCACCAGAGGCCCAAACGAATGGGATTGCCTGACCTTAGACTGGAAATTCCAGACCCGTGAGCCAAAATAACCCTGTCCTGGGTACTCTGTTGAACTAACTCTGAGTTAACTAAAATACCTGACTTACAATGGGCCACAGAGACTCTGCTCTTCTCTCTTTCAATTCCCAAGAAGGCAGCTGCTAATGTAGGACAGTGACCAGTAAACCCAGCAATCCTGACTGCTCAAATCACATCAAGATTGGTAACTAACTGTAAAGAGGTAAGACCCGGTTTTCTGCACAGGTGCAAAAAGTACAGTGGCCAGCACCAAAAATAAATGGGAGGTGGTAAATCTTCTGAGCTAGGAGCCATTCGGTCCTAGTCAAAGCTGTGAGCACTTAGCCGGGTGGCCTTGGAGAAGTCACTTCAGGTCTCTGAACCTATGCTTCCCATCTGTACTGTGGCTATTACAGCACTCGTAGGGCTAAGAAATATTGCATTTTAAATTCTTTGTGAGTTAAAAAGTGTTACACAAATGCAAGGGCTTATTTGATGCTTAACCCAATCCTTGGCACACAGCACATGCTTTGTGTGACTAGTGAAAAAACAGATGCACTGGGGTTTGTTTAAAATAATTTTTTTAGACTCTATTTCCAGATGTTTTTCTCATATTTCAACATGTGTTGAAGATTTTTTGATTATAAGGAAAGTCTTAAATTAGGAGTCAGGTCCACTGAACTCATGTCTCTGCCACAGTGTAGCTTTGGGCATGTCCCCAGGCTCCAGAGGGGCTTTTTTGTTTTGTTTACAGCGCTGAAACTTGAACCCAGAGCCTCAAACATTGTCAGCCAGAGGGATTTTTTGTCCCTCACTTTCCCCAAATAGACAAGAGTGGGGTGGGAGGAAGAAAAGATTGGTGTCTGGTCTTTCTATCCCTAAGGAACACTCCTCTGCTTCCAACTCTTGCCCAGTGACTTTGTGCTTGCTTAAATGATGAGTCCAAACCCCCACCTTGGCAAAGTGTTTTTTCTGAGCAAATGGACAATTTCCACCAGGTGTTTGTTTGTTTGTTTGTTTGTACTTAGACTTGAGCACCAGGTTGACTGCAAAGCAGAAGCAAGTCCTCAGCTCCTATTACCAGTTCTCAAAATCAAAAATGGCCCTTGGTTCTCCAGTTCAGGGGCCCACTAATGTGCCAGTGCATTCCCAGGGCCTTCACAGACTCCTCCTGTCAGCCCAATGCCAGTCCAAAGCTGACTTACTTTCCTGCAGGCTCAACCTTGGCCTATGCCTCAGAGCAGCCGGGGTCCTCCTCAGAAGAAATTCCCTCCCCTGGCTCTGCTCAGCTGGTGCTGAGGCCGGAACATCCCACCGCTGACTAATGAGACGAAGGTGAAGGTGTCATACCTTGCTGGGAAGTCACAGTGCTAGTCCCGACCTGCACCGCCTGCCATCAAATTTTAATGCTGCTGCTGACATATTTATGGAATGCCTCACCAAGTGTTTGCGAGGAGACCAGACAAGATTTACCTCCACAATTACTACCACAACATGCAGGCTTCGCCGTTTGCTGAGAACTTGGCTGCACGTAGGCCCTGAGCCCCACTGCACCCTGAGGAACAGGTTCAATTCTGCACACCTTTCTTGCCCCCAGCAAGCAGGGCCTGGGGCTGGGGAGAAGGAGATGAATCAGATATGCTCCCTGCCCACGGAGAGCCCACAGTCTGCGGGTGGGGGCCACACACACATAAATTATCCATATCCAGGGGGACTGGGGACCAGCGCTGAGAACAGGTAGGCAGGCTGGGCTGGAGTCGGGGAGGGGAGAGTTATTTCTACCATCAAAGCCAGGGTTAAGGAGGAAGCCAAAGATCAGGGGACCCTCAGGGCCATCCAGCCACCCAGCTGCTTCAGCTCTTCTGGTGACATCTCTGCACTGGCAGGGTTCCCCAAGACTTTCCATCCCTCCCCATGATGGCCTCAGTGCCTCAGCACCTCTCTCTTCTTAGGTGCCTATACCTTCATTTAGGCTCTTAGGGCTCCTCTCTCAAAGCTGACTGGAAGTGGGATGCAGCCCTGCCAGAACCTCTCCCTTCCTCACTGAGTCAGCAAATTCCCTTCCCTGGAAGCTTTACTGGGCTCCCCCGCAGGGCTGCCATGGGGTAGGGGCAATGCGGAGGGATTCTGGCCAAGGGCCTCAATCTTGCTGCATGTTAGAACCAACTAAGCAGCTTTTAAACACCAGATGCTGGGGCTAGGGATGTGGCTTAGTGATACAGGGCTTGCTTAACATGGTTGAGGCCCTGGGTTCAAATTTCAACACTATAAACAAAACAAAAAAGCCCTCTGGCTGACAAGTCTATGTTCCATACTAGTTCATCTAGACCTCCTGGGGTGAGGGCAGGTAGCACTTTTGTTCAGATTTCCAGGGTGATTCCAGTGAGCAGTGAGTTTGAGAAGCAGTGGGCAGAAACTGACCCTCAGAGTGGGTAAGCATCAACCTTGCCTGAGAGCTTGTTAGAAATGAGCACTCTGGGCCTAGCCTCACTGAATCCCAACCCACTCTCTGCAAGGATCTGTGACTTGTGAGCAATGAGGTTTGAGGAGCACTGAAGCACATTAAAGATTTCCCTGGTACCTCCAGAGGCCTCTGAATGGGGGACCTAGAAGGTCACCCTGGAAGAAGGCTGGCCACTGTAGGCTACCCACCAGGAGGGGCTGACTGGGGCAGGAGGATTCTGTATGACCATGGAGGCAGGTGACATCATTACCCAGACAGCTGACAAGGCACGGGTGCTTGGAGGGAGCTGAGTTAGGACCTTGGGACAGTCCTCACAACTCCCAAGGCTGGACCACAGGCAGAAACTTCAAAGCAGTCCCCTCTCTACCGCAAACGCACTGATACAAGGCCCTTCCCCAGTCCAGGCCTCAGTTTCCCCAGGACCGTGATGAGTAGATCCACCCTGAAAAGGAGTAGGTCTACCTTTTCTTTTCTTTTTTTTTTGCGGCACCGGGGATTGAACTCACAACCTCGCGCCTGCCAGGGCAGGCGCTTAAGGCACTGAGCCAAACTCCCAGCCCTGGATTTTTTGAGGCAGGGTCGCACTATGTAGCTCAGGCCGGCCTTGTGCTCGCGTTGTAGCCCAAGC
>RJWM01037811.1:0-17055 GCA_004363535.1 Dasyprocta punctata | reverse complement strand
TGCAGATGGAGGCCAACCTCCCTGCCTCAGGTGGCCCAGTGGATCCAGGGAAGGTAGATCCCCTGGGGTCCCTAAGATGGCCAAAGAGACGTGGCTCTCACCTTCCTCTCTGTTATTGCCCAAGAACCCTAGGAAGAGTGTCACTGGTTGAGATGGAAATGGAGAAGGAACGCTTCCCCCAATTAAGAGTCTGGGACCCTGGCAAGTGGGTGCCTGATTGAGAGAGAAGTGGGAACGTGTACCACCGCCCCTTAAAAGAGTCGGTTCTGGCTGCTGGCAGGGGCTTCTGCTCCCTTCTAATGTGCAGCCCTTGCACCCCCAGCATGGACTCCCTCCGGCCCCTCACCTTCTGCTCTGGCCTGTGAGCACTGACACTGTTTCCCTGTCTTCTGCACCCTGGTTTTCTGCCTTCTCAAAGAGATGTTGGTCTATCTAGTGCCTCGGGGTTCAGAAGTTTTACTTCAGAGTTGGGGGCTCCTCCAAGCCCCCTTCATGCCTTATTGCCTGCACACACTTAGCACCCAATGCGAAGACAGCAACTGTGTGTTGCCTAACTCCAAGCACTCCTTGGATGTATCTTGAATGAGTGAAACAATACATATAAAAAGAAAGGGACTCATTTCTTCAAAATAGGTTCTCTTGGAGACACTGACGATGGGTGTAGGGGTGGATACAGACCTCCAGTGATGCAAAGAAGGCTGAGGCTGAGTGAAACTTTCTCATTACAACCCCCAGGCCGCCTCATACTCTGCTGCCCTCTCCACCTTGTTATCCCCACAAGGCTCCTGCCTAGCTCTGTCCTCTGACCTTCTGCTGTTTGAAAAAACATTCTATTTTAAAAGGTAAAATAAGTTTCCTCACAAAAACTGGGAAATTTCATTCATAAAAAGTAAGAAAACCAGTCTTACCACTATAAAAATGTAAAACACCATTTGTTTCCATTATTTGTGGGTGTGTTTCTTCGCTTACCAATATATAAGCAGGATCTTTACATGTCATTAAACCCTACAGAAGACAGTTAAAAATTATTGTGCAATCATATGCAGCTTTTAGGTTGTTACTGTTTTTTTCTAGTTATAGACAGAACTACCATGAATACACCCATAGTCGCCCTTGAACTGCGTGTTATTCTTCCCTTGGAATGAATTCCATGGAAAGAGGCACTCAAACACACTCCTTGGCTCACTCAGCTCTCTGGGTCCTACCTCTCCACCACTCTGACCCTGCATCACCCATGAAAGTGGGCAGGCCAAGTCACTGCCTGGCTGGCGTCCTTCTGGGACCCTATTCTGTCCCCTTTGGTTGCAGGAGCTGGGGAGAATGTAGAACCAGTTCCGTCCCTGCCCTGCCCCTGTGAGCTGTGTCATTGCCTCCTATCCTACTCCAGCATCCCCGTATCCTGTATGTGGGCTCCAGGGTGCAGTGTAATCATGCATGTTGAAAGATGTTTATGCTGTTCTGTCAACAACTGTTCTAGGAATAGGAAGATCCTGCCAGCTACCTCCCAACAATTTCTTTCATATTCTCCCCTTTCCCTATTATTCTGAAGCAGGCTGGATCAAAGAACAAGTAGAGTCTTCACTTGCTGGGTGACCTGAGAAAGGCCTCAGTTTCCCCTGTCAAAGGTTGTTTAGTCACCCATCTTAGGCCTCTTCATCCTCCTCTTTCTCTTCACTACTCTTTGTCTTCCTGGGAGCTTCAGGAGCTCCCTTCACCCATTCTCCTCCCAGTTCCTTTTGAACCACAGCCAGGGAACCAGCCTCATGGGGCACCAGCTGCTCTTAGCTGTCCAGGAGCTGGTCTGCAGTGGAGAAGTGAAGGCTTCTATTTTGTGACATTCCAAAGTCCTGAAGCCCTTCTAGCCACTCTGAGAACTTATGATCCGGAAGGTTGGCTCAACTTTTCTCACTACATTGCTCCCCTAGCTGTTTGTAGGCTGGCGACTAGGAGGAAGATTGGGGAGCAAACATAGCCCACTGCAAGAAGAGCCAACCCAGTCCTGATTTCAGGGTGAGCCTCCACCCTGCTTCTCTGCTCAGGGCCTTTCCTACCTCCAACATCTTTAAAGTCATGGAGACAGTGAACCTGATGCCAGAGAACTGGATTTTTAAAAAAGAACTCCTGGAAGAGGAAAATGCTTAACCCAAGAGGATGAGATGTGGAGGGCATGCTTTCTGCCATCAGTGGGAAACCAGGGATGTGAGCCAGATGCTGGGGCATAATCTTTGACTCCTAGCATCCTCCACCACCCCACGGCTACCACCTCTTGCTGAGGGAGCCATCCCTAGTCAGTCATCACATCCTGTTCTTCTAAAAGATTTGTGACCCATCTACCTTCTCTGCTCCACTTACCCTGGCCCATTATCACATAGGCTACTGAAATCCCCTTGACGGTCCCCAGTTCTTCAGTCCAGTCTCTTCCCAGCAGCAGTCAGTGTGATCTTTCAGAAATAAAATCAGATTTTGTTGCTTCCCTACTTCAAGTTAATCAGTGACTTTCAGGATGTCAAGTTAAAGCCTAGAGTCTGGATGATGAGAGTTCAGGTCGCCTCTGAAGACACTCACTCTCCTGCTGTCCCCACCCCATTTCTCTCTGCCTGAGCTTGGAGCACTCACTGGACTTGGCCATGGAACTTCTGGTAGCCGTCCTTGACTACGTCATATTTGTTCTCTAGGGCCTTTGCTCGTGCTGCTTTGGGCACCTGGATGGAGGATTTGCCACCCATCTCATCACTGCCCTTTCTTCACATCTTCACTTAGAGGTCACTTTTCTGAGTCTCTCTGTCTGGGTTAGGCCCCTGCTGTGGCCTCCCATACTACCCTGATCACATCTGTTGAAACTGCCTGTTGAAAGTCTCTTCCTCCACTAGGATGTCAGCTCCACGAAGAAAACTTCGTGTTTCATCCACTGATATATCTCAGTGCTAGGCATAGCTCCAAATACATAGTAGGTGGTCAACAAATACTTTCAAAAGAACAACTGATGAAAACTTCGGGCCTGACTCCTTGCAGAACACATTTTACTGCTGTTTACAAAGAAGGTGCTCTATTCCAGGAACCCCATCACATTGATCTTTACCATAGCTGTGGGAAAGTGATTCCCTTGATACCCTTTTTTCTTTTACAAATGAGAGGGCTGAGGTTTAGAGAACTGAATAACTGGCTCGAGTTTACATTGTAGTCAATGGCAGTTTATTTTAGATCCAAGGCCTTGATGGCTCTACTCTTCCAGGTGGCCTAGATGAGTGGTTCTCAAACTAGCACTAAATCGGAATTGCCTGGTAGGCTTGGTGAAACTCAGCTTGCTGGACCCCCATTCTCAGATTTTCTAATTCTGGATTTGCATTTCTGTGAGTTTCCTGGTAATGCTGGTGCCACTTGTTTTAGTTCAGTGGCTCTAATACACTTACTATAAACTGGAAATCTTAAATGACAATTATTTCTGACATTGTGGATGCTGGATGTCCAAGATCAAGGTACTAGCAGATCCAATATCTGACAAGAGCCCAGTTCCTGGTTTGAATAGGCTATCTTCTCTGGTGCAGAGCAGAGAGAAAATGAGCTGTCTTCAAGCTTTTCTTCCAAGAGCTCTAATCCCACTTATGAGAGCTTCCCCCTCAGATCTAATTCTCTCCCAAAGGCTCTCTCTAAATGCCAAGATGCAATTTTTAGGGAGACACAGGTACTCAGTCTGTAACACTGTTGGTCTGGAGACCACAGTTTGAGAATCACTGGCCTAAATCATCAGAAAATACTTGAACTTCCTTCACGGCTACCCTAACACTGTCCTTGGGCCAGGATTGCAGGATCCAACTATGGATTCATTTCTGAATAGCTCTGATGCCCATTCCAGCCCCCTTCACCTGATGACTCTGATACATCTAGCTACCATCTGGAGACAGAGCGTCATAGGTGACGAGGGCCTGAGGCCTTGCCCTTCCTTTAAGACAGCGCTCTTCTGCCTGTATCCCTGAGTTCTAACCCATGATTTCCCTGCTCACCATCCTGGCCATACTTCTTCAGCACTTCCATGCTGATGCATTCTAGGCTTGCTGCTGCTGCTCCTGTCTGAACAGCTTAATAGCACTGTAACTTACAGTCTCGTCTGTGTCATGATGCCTGCAGTATTCATCAATTTCAGCAAGTGTCACCATGAGTGATACAAGTGTGTGACACAGCTAAGTGTCCCAACTGCGCAGGCCATTACAGCTGGCACTAGGCCCAAGGAGACAAGAACTGGAGATCCATTTGGCTTCACATGCTCAGTTTGATGTAGAAATAAAAGTGCCCCAGGCTATCTTCTACTGTAGCCCCCATAAATGATCTGTAGTTCTGCTAACCTCCATAACTTCTCAGTAGTTCCCCAGACATCCTGGGGATCCTGATCTCTCTGAGTCTTGGTGCACAATTGCTTCACTTCGCCATTTTAGGATCAGCTTTTACTTATCCTCCAAGGGCCCGTGTATGCACCAACTCCTCTGGGTGGCCTTCAAAGTACCCTTCCACTTGCCCCTTCTTCTGAAGGTTTCTGGAACATGGTAGAACCTCATCTGTAGAACTTTTACCAGTAACAGTCCACTGTTTCCCACCTGCCTGGCTCTGCTCCTTGGGATCATACGTGCCATTCATGCCATCCATAATTTTGTGTCCTCTGCAAAATTTGAAAATGTAGTAAATGCTATTTTCCTTGAATACTGAAGGCAAATATATGCAATGCAAGACATTGAGAAAGTACTGAAAAAGTATAATCACCAGGAATGCCATCACTCCCTTTTTCCTTTTTAGTGAGCGTAGTCTGTGTACATACAATGATATTCATACTTTCTATATAGTTTAAGAACCCACTTTTAAAATATCCAAGGCGTAATTTCAATGGCCATGTTGTATTCTATTTGCATGTGTTCCCTAATTCGTTTAGTCAATACCCCATATTGGACTTTTCAGTTCCTTTCTTGCTTCTTTCTCTCCCATAAGTACCACTGAGATGCCCGTCTATGAACAACAATCTTTTTTCACATCTGCTATCTTTCTCTTTACAGTAAATCTTTAGAAGTAGAAAGAATTGTTGAATCAAAGCTCTGAACATTCTGAAGTTCTTAACACATATCGTTGAATAACCCTCCTGAATTTGTAAGAATCCACATTTACTCAGGAGTACCTATCATCTCACACTCTATATATCAAGATCTTATGTGTTTTGTTATTTTTATTATCATAGTTTTTATTTTTGGGTTTTCTCACAGCAGGTTTTCAGTGAATATTCAGTTTACCGTTCCACAGAGTGTGCAGATCTATGTGTAAGGCTTGTGTTAACCACTAGGCAAAGGAAAAACAAAAATGACAAGACCACATGTCAGCCTTCAGAGAACTTTCAAAGTAGTATAGTGCTAGATGGATAAATGGATGCTTAGGAACTACTTCTCTGGTATCAGTTTTCTCAACAGCACCATGAATAGAAAGAAATTGGGAACTCCCATAAGACCTCAGGTCCCAGTGGAATGTTCTGGGGTTGTTTAGGAAGACCAATTGTGGTAAAAGTAAAGACTACTTTTGGGAGTAGATAGGTGAATCCCATCACAGGGACCTCAGTGCTACCTCCTGCTCAGTAGCCTCTTGCCTGGAGTTTTAGACTCAGGATTATATGGTATTAGCTACCAGCACTGTAAAGGCAGTGAAGATATTTGACCACAGTAGTGAATCTAAATGCCAGGTTTAAATACCGGGACCAGTGTGTGGCCACAACACCTAAAGGAGGAGCTGTGTAGAGTTGTAAGCATGGCTTGCAGGAATTTCTTGACCCTCCCCCATCTTACCCACTCTGCAATTCTTAGCAGCTGCTGAGAGAGGCATTTCTACTTCTCTTAAGGTGTGGGCACAGAGTGTGGAGATGAAGGGGAGGTTTTAGGGACAGTGGGTTCCAGGCTGTGAACCTCTCTCCTCCTTTGCAGAAGTGTCTGTCTTGCCCCTTCACTGTCACCCCATGAGGCAGGCAGACCCGAGCCAGCTGCCCAGTTGCACCTGCCTTGAGCAAAAGCGCCTGACTCTTAAGCAGGGGATGAATATTCATTGGCATGAACCTTTGCAAACTCATCTGGGGAAAAAAATTAGATCAGGAGAAGTAATCAGATTATTAAAAAGAAAGAACAAGGACAGAAGGCAGCGGTGGAGGGAAGAATCACATTTAAAATGCAAGGAGAGATTTTCTTCCCGCAGAGTAACTGTGACCTCCTGGACCATGCACCAGGAATAGTTAAGCTCTCCCACATTTCTGCTGCATAAAAATGTTTGTGGAGGCCTCCATTGAGGGAGGAGGGGCAGAAGCAATGTGCGCCCTCCAGCTTCAAAAATTATAAAATAATGTTTTGAGGTTTTCGCCTTATCTTCCTTAGATATCAAGAAGAATTGTGAGAGCTAAAGAGGCTCTGGTGAGTGCTGAGTGACAGGTTAAAGGGCTCCAATAAAGATTAGATGGTCCACTATCTCCTGAGGAAATTGCATAAAAGTGGTTATTCCCTCTTGCTTCTATTAATTTCCTCTTCCTGGCTGCTTGGAAATGCTTCATAACCTGATGCTGCAGATGGGGACGAGAGGCGCTTTCCATTATCTCAATCACTGCACTGTTTATGAGACACTTAATCTGTTTCTTTATAAAGTAATAGTACTGTAGATGATGGATTCAGTGTCACTGGAAGTCTTCGTGCAGGGATGGGAGGGGAGGGGCATTCTCAAGAGCATTGTAAGCAGGTAATTTGTTACAGATTTGAGTCTCTGAGAAGTTAGGTGGGCGTTTCAAGGTGACCTTCTGGATCCCAGCTAGAGGTGATGTGCACCAGTCTCTTGCTACTGAAAGGGAGAGGAAAATGTGTGTTTTGCATGGCAGATGGAAAATATGTTCATGCTTAGTGGTGAGATACACGGATCTCGTCTTTTTCCCCTGCTGAAGTTGGGAGCCAAGAAGGAGGCGTAAGGGTATGCCACCCAGGAACCTTGGCTCTGTGTGCTTAGCCTAGGTCATTTGTCTAAACTGTGACCACTTATGATGAAGCAAAGAAAACAGAGATTGTGGGCTGCACCATGTCAAAAACACATAGCCCTCCCTTACAAGTGTCCTATTGCAAAGCTCTCCCCTGAATATCTAGCAAAGTGCATGTGACTCTTCTCCTCTCACCTACCTGTTGGAGCAGCAATGAAACTCACCCTGGTGAAGCCCCAGGTTGGGCCCTTTCTGTTCTAATTTTCCTTCCTATTTCTCCAGTTCTTCCATCTCTCTCTTTCTTGCTTTGTCTTTCTCTTTTCTTCTGAATCTCACCTGCTAGTCACCAAAAGATGTTCCTTATGATCCTCATTGTAGAAAGATGGATCTCCAAATTATGTGCATCCTGGCTGGGTGGTCCTCTGTGCGCACACAGAATAGTACGGACAGAATCAGGAGCAGCATTTCCTCTGCCTTCTCCACAAGGAAGACTCCTTAAAGCCTCCTACCCCATCTGCACCTTGTTCCATTCCTCTAGCATGTGCCTGCTTTTGATAGATCTTCAATAGCCCTCTGTTGAGTAAGGAACTCAAAATTTTAGTAAGAGTGGCCACCATAATTCTGAATCAAGAAAAAGGCAGCCCCTGAGATTACAAATATTAAAGCAAAGTATTATTATGGCTTGACAGGCTAGATTTGTTAGGCAATCACAATATTTAATTATTACTTGTGGAAGCGACACTCTTTCAACAGATGTTAGTCCACCAGTTGTCACAGTCGCCACCTTTCCCTACTGTGTTCCTCCCAGTTGCTTTACATACTCACTTGGCTTCTGTGGTTTCAAAGGCCATTTGCATTTGCTCTCTGGGCCTATGTATTCTATGCCAAAATTGACCAAAATGCCCCATTTATCACCTCTAATTAAAGCTACTTTTCTCAAAGAGTTGCATAGTTTTCTTATTTTTCTTGGTAAAATAACATCATTAACTTCTATTAGTGGCATCTGATATAAAATGAGTTTAAAAGGCTTTGTGGGCTAGCCTGCCATTTTAACTGTTACTTAAGGAATGAATTCTGTGAGGAAAATGTAGTGTAAGTATGATTACACATGTTACAATCTAGAAGTTTAATAAATGAATTTAGGAAGACTGCTTCTTTATAAATGAGGAAATGTCTAGATACAGATTTTATTACTAAGATATTAGCAAGTGAAATCTGAACATTTAGGAGACTCATTCATTTAGCATCTATAGGTAAACTATATTTTATAAATATAACGATTCACCCATTATTCAAATGGAAATAATATGCATAAACATATTTTTCCATTTGGTTCTAGGATTTATTTACTCACTGTGGGACTCTAAACATATTTGGACCCTGACTTCTAAAACTCTGTGCAAAGAAAGCTTGATTTTCAAAAGGGAGTGGGCAGATTGGGACAGAGAGAGATTATACAGCACACATTACTGCCAGCTGTGTTTCACACTTGAGTTTATTTAACTGTAATGACCTGTAGGAGTTTTGAGAAGTATAGATCTTTTATACAGGTGATCAAACTGAGGCTCTGAAGAATTTCATAATGTTCACCCTAAGTAAGGATGAACAGAGGCGGGAAGCCAGCCCAGTGCTGTGTGACTGCTACTACCCAGTGCTTATTCCTCAGGGGAGGAGGGACAGAGACTCCCTCCTGAGACCTCTCCCCTACCTCTCTCGAGCATTTCTCCCTGAAGGCCCACCCTCCGTCTCCTCCTAGGAATTCAGAGCTGTGCATCCTTGGAGTTCAGAGCTGCTTTTCTCTGTAGAAATCTCAAAAGCCGCTTTCCAAATCTCTGCCACTTGTGGATATCAGGATGGTTGTTTATGCTGTTAACTTATTAAATGTAAAGTGAGGAAGCTTTTAAGTGCTGGAAAGAGCTGAAAACACTTTGTTCTTGATCTGATACATTAAGAAAATTATAGTGTGGCAGAGACCAAATGTGAATGCATGAGTAGTCATGTCTCCTCTCCCTGCTGCGTCTAGACAGCACAGGCCCAGTTCTACCCCAGAACCCAGCGGTTCTGGAAACATGGGGAGCTAATGATGTCAGGGGTCACGTGCTTCTACAGGAGATGGAGGTGAGTTGTGGATGGCAGAAAGGAAAAGAGAGGGGAGAGAAAGGGGGAAACTGCCGAATGAGCTTGGAGAGATGGGTTAGTAAACCAAACTGTAGGATACTTTGTGTATGTCATTCAGTGTTCTCCAATTTAGTGTTTTTATTGATTGATTCTTTAGTAAACATTTCAGATCATTTTTTTCCACATAGAATTTTCTTTTGAATGTGCTTAGATGGGTCATCAAGTGGCTTATTTTTACATAGGTTACAACCGAAATTGTTACTTCTCGAGGGAAACAGTATTTACAACAGTGTGTTGTATGGAATGTGAGCCCCAGGAAACGCTCTTTAAATTAGGGCTTCTCAGAGGTAAATCTAGTATTCTAAGACACATTTCCCAAGTGCTAAGGGAGTACCCTGTAAAAATAATGAAAATAACTTTCATGTTCACATTTTCAAAATATTTAAGCACAGAACTCTCTTGTAAGTGATAGGTGTTGAGGCCTCAAAGAACTCACGTTCCATGGAAAACAGTTGGGTTATGCCACTCCAGGATATTCCCTTTCACCGAGGTTGCCTTCCGTCCACAATATAGTACACATCCAGAGTAACTGACCTCACTTCCTCACTGTAAGTGAGCAGTGGAATGAGAAAGGTTTCTTAGGAGAGGAAGCTGTTCTTTCTTCTTGTCTTGGCAGAAAACTGGTGAATGCTTTTCCAACAGCTTATATGCATGTCATCACTATCATTTCTCCCACTGTGTGATCCTGGGTAACTTTTTAACCTCTCAGTGTCCCAATTTCCTCATTAGCAAATGGAGATAATAATAGCAACCCCATAGAGTAAAACATGCAAAGCATTTAATGAGACAAGTTAGCAGATGGTGGCTACTGCTATTATTAAAGAAGACTCTGCACTTTCCAGGAGGGAACAGTATATTTGGAAAGAGAAGCTGTGCAAGTATAAGCCATTATAATGATACTTCTGTGAAGGCACCTATCACATTGCATTATAACTGTATGACTAACCTGAGTCAAGAAAACTCCTTGAAGGCAGGCTATGTTCCTTGGGTCAGGTTCTCAGGATGCACACAGTAAGTGTTTGCTGAACAAATTAGTGAGGTGTGTAGAAGAATGATGTAAGTTGCCCAGGCAGTGAGTTTTACCCATTCTCAAAGCTAGAGCAGTTTTCATGGGGACAAGGAGAGTCAGAGGCTAAGATGGTGAGGAAGAGCATTAGGGAAGCTGGGCAAGCAGGATCACCCTTTTGAGGGCATGGCAGGAAGGAGACCAGCTGTCTGGATTTGAGGGTCTTGGTAGAGGAGACACACTCAAAGCCTGGAAGATAGTCTGGAGGCAGATGTGGCATGGTGTGACTCTTTTTATACTGATGCCACAAGGAAACAAGAAGAGAGACTTCACATAGGAAAGCACCTCCAGTGACATCAAGTTGTACCATATATTCCCAGCCTTCCCCAAAGCCATGTATGTGACAGAAGATAGCAAGTGCATGACACATGCCCTCGTGCACTGCCTGCAGAGCCATTTTTTTTGTTCTACTCCTGAATGCACATCAAAATGCAATTAAGGAAGAATGATGTTCTAAAGGCACTAACCTTGAAATCACCTTAATTTCTTTTTAAAGCATCACTCATGAATTTCAGTCTTTTGCCATCATTCATAACGAGCACTTGTTAACATATCGCTCAGTGTCTCTTGTATGTTGCAGCATCACATTTAGGAACCGTGGATCTTATCCTTTGTCAACCAAGACCTTTTTCAACCAAGGCTATAAGACTAGATCCCTTAGTGAATGGCTGGGGGTAAGGACCTGGCTGTTAACCAGACACAAAGGTGGGGAACAACCATTTGCAGACTATTTTTATCCAAGACCCTGAGCTACATATTACATTCATTTCTCAATAAATTTTTTTGACACCCCTGAGAGGGGAGAATCATTTTTCATATTGTTCCAGTGAGAAGACCATTGTTACCAAAAAGGTATATTTCACTAAGGAAGTTGAGGAACTGGAAGTATTAAATAGAGGTGTTCAATTTGAAATGCTCATGTTTTTACAAGGGAACATCTGCATGTCTGTTTTAGGAAGGCAGAGTCTCATTTTCCAGTTCCAGGGAAGCACCCCTGGCTGCCTTCCATTAATTCTCACATAATCTCTTTATGTTCCAGCTTGCCCTGCGGGGACATTCAAGGCCAGCCAGGAAGCTGAGGGCTGCTCCCACTGCCCCTCCAACAGCCGCTCTCCTTCAGAGGCATCTCCCATCTGCACCTGCCGGACTGGCTATTACCGAGCGGATTTTGACCCCCCGGAAGTGGCATGCACTAGTAAGTGTCTTGTTAAGGCTCTCGGATGTAGGGGTGGGTCTCTGACAGTGCAAGTTGTGACCCTGGGGCAAAGTGGGAAAGACACATACTACTGCAGGCAAAGCGGAAAAGCTGGCCGTGGTGCTGAAACGGACAGCTCCCGTACAGCTGGCTATGGAGCCCCTCTTTCTGCTCAGTAGCACAAGGTCAAGATTACCTTCTTTTTCCTCCTTCCTTCCAAATGAGAGTCTTTTTTTCACCTCATGAGGAAAATTTTTGTCGATGTACAGTAAAAATGCCATACTGGGAATTTATTTCAGTGCAAAGTGAAGAAATCTTCTAGAATATTTGAACAACTCCTAGCAACTCTCTCAGTCTCGCCTCTTAAAAGCCGCTCCTGGTCCATACAGCTGGAAACATCTCCCTTCACTGGGCTTTCTGTATGTCTACCACGAGGTTTCCCTTGGAATTTTCATACTTTTATTAACTGTCTAGATATTCTATAACTATTTTAGCTACCAAATAAATGTCCTTGTGCACCAGGACATTCAACTCCTTGTGTTTCTTCCAGTGGCCAACATGGAGTAGTAGAGCCTGACTACAGACAACATCTCTGAGGCATGAATTCTAGTTGTTTGGCAGCAGCTTCATCCATTCTCCCATTATTTGCTGCAGAGAGAAGGGCTGTCATCATGCCAAAATCGGGGGGAGGGGAGCAGTTTTACTTTCCAGGTAGGAATTGGGGAGAGAACTTTTTCCTCCCTCACTAAGAGTTTCATTCAGAAGAAGGGCTGGTCTCTCTTTTTAGTATTCTTATTGTGTTCTAGTATCAGTGCTTCAGGTTACTCTCTAATTATGCTGGAATCTTCTTTTTCATTGGATACTCTAGCCTGGCTCCATGAAAACTGAGATCTTTCCTTACATCATCACTCCTTCCCATCCTCAGTGCGTAGGACCACAGGCAGACATTTCATCTGCACTTGCAGTTTGATAGACAGAAAAAATAACTGGACTTCGAGTGGGAGAATTTCTTAATTCTGGCCTTGTAGCATATGTAACCTTTCCTGGGTACAGGGGAGGAATGAAAGTGCCTTCTAGATCAAGGCCCTGAGCTCAATCAATGCTTATAGATTTGAACTGAGGAAAAACTCATCCTCTTGTAAACTGATTTTTCCTAGACCTCCTCTGGTAGAGGGAGACTTACCAAAATGATTTCATTTCTGCTGAACAGAGTCCCTGTCTCTCTGTGGTGGTGTTTCTCTCACTGATTTCTAGCTGCCCTCCCCACTGAAGGACACTTCTGAGAGCCTGAGAAGTGTTGTTTAATGGCTTTAGAAGCCATTTAAAGATGCTAAATCACTGCTGCCTGGGTGTTCAGATCAGAAACCAGTGTCTCTGAAGGACAACACACATGCCCAGGGTCCCATAGCTTCCCTCACCAAAACATGCCCTTCCACATTTGCTCATGAACCACTTTCACTAATCTGTTTCCCTCTCCAAATTAACTCATGCAAATAGAAACTGAAGTTCCTCCAACTGCAGCAGCCATGCCCTATAAGCTCAGTCGGGAGAGGCCACTAGGAGGAAGGAACGTTCATAACCAAATACACCAAAAGTGGATGTGGAACTATCCAGATGTGCCTGAACCAACAGGAGTAGTTCCTGCAAAAATTAACACACTAAAGATATCTTCGTTTTACTGCTTACCTGTAGCTCCTTCTTTAAATCATACCCCACAGGTCCCCTCCTGTCTCTGCTTCAACAAGCTCTGGGGTTAGGTATACCTCTTGTGCCTCATTTGGTTCTCTCATATTCTCCCTAACTTACCCAGAGTGGGGCGGAGCTGCCTTGTCTGTGTGTCTCACCAGAGCTGCCATACCTTCACATAGCCCTGTGCCTTATATTTCCAGACTTACAGCACTAGGCTCACACTAGGCTTTGCTAAATCAAAACCACATGTGGCTATGGTGGTCAAACCTGACAGCAGCTCTTGAATGCATTGTCCAGCTTCCCACCTCTAACAACAAGAGCAAGTGTTTGGTGAGGCCAGGGCTTGGCTTCAACACAATGCTAGACAAAACAAGTGTAAGTAAAGCTATTATTTTATTGAGCCTCATTATATATTTGATTTATTGTGTTCCAGGGAAGTACTGTATGAAAAAGTCAATTTGTTGGCTTTTATATTCTCATTAGGGTTTCCTTTTAAAGCATTCTAATTGGAGGTACCATCTGTTCTCTTAAAAAGGCATCACACATCACCACAGTAAATAATTTTTTGGATACAAGGAGCATCTCTGGAGCTGTTGAGGCAAGGATAGGCTTGCACTGTGGCCTTGGGGCTCCCAGCTGGTCCAGTGAATTGGGCAGGGCAGCTGTGCAGGGGCCCAGCTCAGTCTGAGAGAGGCTGCTAGGGGCCTGGGGCTAATAGAGCTCCTTCATTTTACAAATCAGACCTTCTGTCTGTCCCGTTGTGATATAGCTATAGGCCGACTGGGTACTGGGAATACCTGGATGAAGGACAGCTCAATCTTTCTAAATGTGCAGACAGTAAAAATCTACAGTGTCCGGGACCCATGGTTCTGACTAACTGGCTGTAAATCAGGATTCTCACCTCCCCCTCCTTACATTTACCTAATGTGTTTAAACAGCTCACAGAACTCAGGGAAATACTTTTTATCAGTTTTTTTCTAAAGGACATTACAAAAGACACAGGATAAATGAAGCATTGGGCAAGGTAGGGGAATGTCTCAGAGGTTCCACACCCTCTCAGGCACATCACCCCGGGAACCTCTGTGTGTTCAGGTATCCTGAAGTTATCTGAACCCCGTGCTTGTGAATTTTTCTGGAGACTTGAGTGAATATGTGTGATTGTTTGCGACTTTAACCATTGATGATCAGCTCAATCTTTAGCTCCTCTGTTGTCCCTGGAGTTTGTGGAGTGGGACTGAAAGTCCCAACCATCCTGATCCCACGTTGGTGACCATCCACCCACCTAAAACTACCTATGGGGTTACTAGCCATTAGTATTTCAAAAGACATCGCTTTGAGGATTCCAAGAATTTTAGAAGTTATATGCCAGGAAATGATTTACAGAAATATATATGAGTATACAGTGTGTCTTGGCTCATGAATTTAATTTGTTCCATGATTCTGGAAAAGATGGCCACATTCATATTCATGTGAGAAAGATGGCCGTGGTTGTGTCCATCACGATGCAGAAATGGTAATCAGATAAACAAAAACTTTGCCAAGCACTTCTGTTTGTGAACCAAATTGTTCATGAACAAGTGTTCCAGAACCAAAGCACCACTCCATATATGACAATATCACAGTGTCCTCCTGCTGCCTCCCTCAGACACTACCCAGAATTCCTGATATTCAGGGATATCCTGGATTTCCTAAATTGCCCTGATGTTGAGAGGGTCCTGGGAAAAGCTTAGATAATCAACTACATGCAGTGGTTGGAAGATGGGCATTTTAGAGATAAACACTTGAATCTTGACTCTATCTCTTTCCTTTTCTATGACCTTGATCTAATTTCTTAACTTTCCTACATCCTGTCATTTTATCCTCACAATCCTTCTGTAATGTATGCTTTTCTGAGTTGTTATGAGGATTTAGCAAAATCATATTATAGCATCTTTGGCACAGAGCCTGGTTCATAGTAAACTCTCAATCGATGCTAGAACTTGCTTTGGTAATATCCCTGGAAAGTGTGAAGATGACAGCAGACATGGAAGCTTCCAGCATGAGACAATGTTAGGGACCTGAAAATAGAAATGATTGTATCTGGGCTGGGGAGGGAATTGACCCACGCTTCAGCATGACAGCGGAACACATTGTGTGATCTCCAACCATGCAGTCACCTTGGCAAGAAGGTCCTGGTGAAAACCAATTAGAAGATGGGCTGTGTGTCCAGGCATGTTGGGGTGATGACCAACAAGAATGGCCTTCAGTTCTCAGGGATCCACAGTGCACTGACTCCTCTGAGTGAGACACTTGACTTTTTTCTCACAGGAGGATCAGATGGCAAAGAGAGTGCGACAGGGTCAGCCAGACAGGGGAGCGGCGAGGGGTGCATGAGAAAGTACCTGGCAATGTGATACCGGGCACTGTGATGCGTGGCTTCAGTTTTAAATAATTTCTAGTTTACGGGGGAAAGAGATGGAAAGGAGGAATTTATGAAGCAGGTGAAAATAGATAATTATGCCTTATAAAATTGCTGTCTGTGAAAAACCGCGCTGAAGGACTGGTGTGAAAATAATTACCTTGTTGCATTTCTGGCCACCAAAACCCTTTTTCTGTCACCCACATGGGAGAAATTGTAATGGATCGCAGAGACAAGCTAGTGCTTGTCTTGCTTCTTTTATTTCTTCTTCAGATGCTGTGGGTGTCCCTCTGCTGCTTCAATCATAGAAACAGAGTGAAGCAAGGACTCCAAGGTCACTGTGTCACTGTGTCACGGAGCCCCCATGGTGCTCCCTCAGAATAGAAAGCACAATGCTGCCAGCCCTCTGGGGTCCCCTGTAAGCCATCTTCAACTTCCTTCCTGACTCACACAGAGGCAGGGACGCTAAGCAGCAAGAACAGGGGCTCTGAGTTTGGCTCCTGATGATGTGATTTAGGGCAAGTTACTAAGCCTTTCTGAGCCCAAGTTTTCTCATTAGCAAAACGAGATATGGATATGATGAAACTCAAATTGGGAGACTATGGGAACTAACTGATCAAAAGTAGTGAAACCCCAGGACAAAACTCAAGCCTGTCTGACTTTAATACTACAACCTCAGTGAGAGCTAAAATTTGTGAGATTTTAGAACCCTGTGGATGTTCCTTGTGAATTGCTCTTGTTCTTTCCTGAATCTGTCTCCCATAGAAGAGAAAAGACTTCCTTAGTTCCCTTTCCCATCTCTGAATCCCATGGATTGTCTCCTTGGAGCTGACATTTCATCTCTAAGAAGCTAACGGGGTGTTCCTCCTCTTTCATCCCTGTCCTCACAGGGGACCAGGGTGGCCCCTGGGGCACACGGGTCACTGCCCAGGAGTGTGGCATCCCCTGTGCCTCAGCTCTGGTCTTTCCAGGAAAGCTACATGGGATGGAGAAGGGGAAACCAGGGCACAGGGGGTGGAAAAAACTCTGAGGTGACAGGGACAGGAGGAAGATGTCTGCAAGGGTCCTCTGTCACTGACCTGACATCCATCAGAGTGCTGTGAGGTCTGCAAGGACATCTGCTTATAAGGCTTCCCCACTGGTCTTGGGAGCAGACCGTGTTGGGTCATGCTTGACAAGACAGCCAGTGATGACTTCCTTTAGACCAGTGGTTTTCAAATGCAGTCTCTGGACAAGCAGCCTTGGTGTCACCTGCAAACTTGCTAGACATACAAATTCTCAGCCTCTCACACTGCTGGATAAGAAACTCTGGGGGTGGAGCCCAGCCATTAGAAGGCTGCTGAAGTTAAAGACCTTGCTTTAAAATTAGGTCATGTTTCTGTCTTCTGCTTTATGATTCTTGTGGAGAAAGGCTACTGAGTGAATTTCAGTAGACTGAAACTGAAGGCCTGCCCCCTTCCCTTAGCATCCTGTGTGCTCAATGTGCCAAGCTAGCAGCCCAGGAAGGGGCCGTGAATGTGTGTGTGTGTGTGTGTGTGTGTGTGTGTGTGTGTGTG